>BMAV01022794.1:73091-86708 GCA_019973955.1 Trichonephila inaurata madagascariensis
ATCGTTGAAATATTTTTCTCCGAGACCTAGGAATAATGTACTCGTGCAATCGTATTGGCAGCATAATATGATACGAAGTACATGGTTCCCGAATCAGTGCATACGACACATGTGAAACATGATCGGGGTTACCAACGTTGTGAATTGTCTTGAACGTTGGCATTGTTGTGATTGTTTATAATAAATTTATTGCAGCCTCACAGAAATCTTTTTCTATAGATTATTTGTGCAAATATTTTTGCACAAATAATTTTTATTTAGCAGAGCAATAATTTTTCCAAGAATGTTTTTCTAATTTTTATTACTCTGGAAGCTCCAAAATAGTTTGTTCTGCCTTTTAGATACTGTAATAAAAGCAAGTAACATATATAGAAAGATTTTGTTCTTCAATTTGAATGATTCTCTTATTTGTTTAACCATTCTTATGCTTGTTCCCTTATAATATTTGCGTTAAAAATTTCTCACTGATAGAGCTACTGCAAATTAACCTTCTAATATTAAAATATAAAATATTTGAACATGTTTTGAAATCTACATTTTCCATTATTAGAAGTTCTAATTTTTGAATAAAATGATGGTGTGTCAAAGAAATACAATATGGAAAGCAGGATATTTTTTACACAATAAAACGTGACATATTATCAAAAATGATTTGCAAAAGGAAACTAACATATTAATGTGCAATAACGTTAAGCTAGAATTAATAAAAAAAGAAAACTTTTATTTTTTCTCCCAACCAAGAGAAGATTTAAAAACTTTTTAAGAAATCAATGAAATGTTTTATTTGTTTTAGATTAAAATTACTTCTTATGAAAACAACGAACGTACAAGTTCAGCACAAAAATATAAAATATATTTTGTCTTATAAATTATTATACGGAAAATGTTTCTTCTAAAAAACGCCATAAAATTAATTGTTTACGGCCACACGTTTTCAATTTCTAATGAACTCCGACGTTTTCTGAAAAAGTAATGCTAGTTTTCTTTTCCAATTTTATTTGAGAGTGTCAAACTGAAAAGAAAGATGAGTTGATTTCGTTACTTTTTTTAAAAAAAGAAACATAGAAACACAGTCTGGGTAGAATTATGTGAGACAGTGGAATTTTATTGGTTTGTTACATCTGCGGATAAATAGATTTTCTTCTTTCAATAACTGACGTGTATTTCTTTGTTGTTGTTTTTTTAAAGTTTTTTTTTTCCTGTCTTAATTTTTTCCCTTTAAAATATTTTATAAGAAAAGTTTTTCTTTTTAAAAAACTGAAGTTTAATTTGTTTGTTCTTTTTTATTTGTTTTTTCTTTTTTTATTCTTTTTCCTCTTTCAAGAGGAAATTTGTTTGCTAAATGAAAATAGAAATCAATAGAAGTGTGACAAGTGATATACTCTCATTGATTTTTATATTCTTCTGAAGAAGATTTCCATTAAAGTAAAAGCAAAAAGTTTCAGGCTTGAGAATATTGTCTTTCATTATTGATTTAACTTTTTATGGAAATATTGATGGTTCAGATTATTTCGTGTACGAGTATTAATGATTTTTCCGGATAAATTCCTTGCATTTTTATTACGTTATAAGCCATTAAATATGTGATATTAAACTTACGGAGTATTCATAAATTTAAAAAATTAAAAATGTGCCTAATTTAAGAATCGTGAGAGCTGTTGAGACAAGTACTTTATCATATTAAGCTACAAGGTAAAAATACTTTTAGCAAAAACATAATTGAGTTCATCTTTAAAAAGCACTATTTCAGTAAAAGTTTTTAAAAATATTTTTAAGAAAAATTTAACATCTTTATTACTTTATTTACATGTTTTAAATGTTTCATAAGGTTTCATAATATTTCATAAGGTGAAGTTTGTAACATTTATTCATTTATATGTTCACACAATTTTTGTATGTAATCTCTTAAGGGGGTCACTTCACGCAGCATTTTCCCTATCTCCATAATGTTAAAAATGACCAAATTAAGGAACATTTTTAAAAAATTGGCAGGTTGTACAGTCATGAATTTTTTTGTGTGCATTCATTGTATTGTTTTTATTAATTTAATGGGAGCATTTTTCAAAATTTTGATTAGTATTTTTTTAAAAAATTCATATGTGGAGTAACACGTCAAAATTTTTAAAACGGTGAAAATTCTTGTGCATTTTAATCCATAAATATTTTTTGAATAAAAATTTTGACAAAATCTCTCATTAAAATATTTATTTGTACAGTGTTAACACATGTGCAAAGTTTCAAGGCTATAAAATAAGTAGTTTTTTCAAAAATGTTCCTTTTGTGTTGAAATTTACAGTTTTGAGAAATAGAGATTTAAAGTAAAAAATTACTATTAACTAATGCATACCAGAACTACAACTTGAATTGCAGGTGTCATCTGCAAGATTATCTTTTTGTCTACATTTTAATTGTTTGATTTTAATTCTAGCTTCTTTAGTTCATTGTAAAACTGCTTATTCTGCTTTCTTAATGCACGCATGATCTACATCTTGCAACGCTCGACATTTGTAAAATCCAGGAGTTGAATGTTTAACACATCTAAAACTTTTAATTTAGTACTAAAACCTTGATTCTATAAAGACATTGCCTCATGTACTCCAGTTTTTAAAGTCCACATGTACAGTTTTTGGAATTATAGACCAAATACTATTTACGCTTTCACTAAAATTTTGAGTTTTATCAAACAAGCATCTAGATAAAAGTTCAAGACTAGAGACCTCTAAATACTTTTTTATGCAATTCCTAATTGCAACAGGTAAGTTGTGTTTCTGTTTATATGTGTAATCTTTCAGAATGGACATATTATATCTACACCACAAATCACCTCCCATGGGGCGTAAACCGTGTTGTAGATTCAAATCAAGGGAGATTTTATCAAAAATATAGCCTTAATAGCTTGTCTTATGGCTGACAAGTTAACTGAGTTGTTTTGAATAGCCAAAATGTAATATCTTTGCAATTTATTTATTTCTGCATCTGTCAATCTATTACGCCATGCTAGAGATTTTTTGTCCTCGAGCTATTTGCCTTTTAATTTTAATACCCTGAGTTGTGTCCCCAACCTTTTCTCAACATGACTAACACATTCTAATTTTTAAATGTTGACATCTCTTTAAAGTTTAGATTCTAAAACTGCTTTGCATGATTTAGAGTTCCCATATAGTTCAAGTATTGTGTATATCGTAAATTGTTGCAATGCCTTTGAGCGATGGAAGATACAAAGTGCACCTTCAACTTCCATTCCCGTATTATTTCCAACGTCATTTTCTGAACACTCATTGCAATGTACATTGTCGTTAAAATTACATGAGCATTTCTTCGATAATATTTTAGCATCAACAATTTTCACAGTGTCCCCACTAACTGCCGTAACAATACCATTTACAGAAGTATGGACCCTTTTTTTGCCAGGTACCATCGATAGCCACCGGTACATTTGGACCTCCATTATTATTTATTACTGCATTATTGTTTCGGCAGCAGCTAACGTCATAGACGCTTTGGCTACTTTCTATGTTGCGTTATTTAATTTATGCATGGACTCTCAAAACCACTTTGGTGGAGGTGACAAATTCATAACCGCACAAAATATTTTCGCAACTGCTTCTTTTTTAATATACCTCATAACATATAAAAGCCTAGTTTTCACTTCATATAATTTTGTATCTTTTTTTATTAACTACTACTTTAGTAAACTTGGTATTAAGAAATGTTTTAATAACACCACAAAAATCACAACATATTAACAATTTTGTAGCCAAACCCTGGATTTGGCAACCAAAATTTATGTGAATACCTTGTTTTTTACATTTTATTTATGTAATTAATGTTGTTTCAAAGCACAAGAAAACAGTACAATGTCAGTCATTTCACAAAAACATTCAAATGAATTTAAAAAAGAAACATACTCTTTATTAAACTTACCTAACTTTACTTTCAAAATTGAACTATTTATGTTGCAATTGTTTGACTGTTATACAACATTTAATTCCTCGAAAGTTTGGGTTTTCGAACCTATTTTTCCAAACTTTCGTTTTTTAAGTGTTTTATTATTAAACTGAGGCATATTTATAAAATCTTTTTGATAAAGAAAACGATTCTGCACAATAGCAAAAATTCGTTATATTTAACCAGTCAAAAACAGCATGTAAGCTACCACAAAGTAAACAAACAGCTACAACTATTCACTTCACTTCTTTCCTGAATGAGCTGCTGATCAAAATGAATTCTTTTGATCAATTTAAACGATTTGATAAGGCTGAAAAGTAGCATGTGTCTTTTGTTTTGATTTGAAAGGGGCGTGGCAGTCAGCTGTTTTAGGGTTTGACAAATGTAAACAACTTTTTAAAAAAATATTAAAAATACTTCTAATTCAGCTAGAGCAAAAATTTAAATTGCATTAGAAAGAAAAAGAGTGGTATTTTATTTTTCAATCAAAATTGAAAAATCGATTTTTAATTCGATTTTCGTGAAGTGACCCCCTTAATCTTATTATTTTCTTATGTGTAATATTTTACCTGATTTACATACAAAAGAAGCATAGCTTATGTATTAAGTTGCAATATTGTTCAGTATAATATATTTTCTTTCTTTATGCGCACTCAAGAAGCATATCAGAAATGTAAAAATCAAAATGTTTTCTTCAGCAAATAAAGGCATTCCTATTTTTCAAATAATTCTCATTATTTTTTTAATCATATAGTAGTTTACCCGCATACATTTTACTCTAAGACCTACTCTATGAAATAAGCTTATCTTTATGCGAAAAAACTGTATTAAATAACTTATCTGCATTTTAATAAAGATTTTATTTCAAAAATATGAATCAAGTATTAGTCATCATGCAAAATATGAAATTCAGGAAAAGAAAAGTATTTTCTATATTAATATATTTGTTTAAAATTTTTAATATCTAAATCTTTTCTCCAAGAAAATTAGCATGCGAAATTATCAAGCAGAAAAACAAATTGTAGAATATGGCAGATTTTGTTACGAAGATAGTGTTATTAACACATTTTAACGAAGCATATGCATTACAGATTGAATTATATTAAACATTAATTTTTTAAATGTTTTCCAGTATCTTGAGAGTCTATTTTCTTCTCTGTAAATAGAATCTGCGTATGTTCAATGTGCCTTTTAGCATTTATTAACAGTTTTATCTATTTAAGTTCATTTTTCCCTCAAAAACTTGTAAGAGGATTAAATGTTTAATAACACTTTTTTTTAACACAAAAATAAATTTATTCTTGCCAAATTAAAAAATATAAAAAGAAGCAATACAACTTGGGAAACTTTATATTTAATAGATTTTATAATACTCAAATTCACGTATTTCATAAATTTATGATAAAAATTGAAGGAATTTTTCTTATGTTTTTTTGTATTCCAGTATTTTAGTTTATTTTTTTAAAAATCAATGGCAGTTAAATATGTTTACCAATTCATAAAACTAATTTTTGTTTATAACTTCAATAATTTAACTTCTTGAAACAAACAAACATTTTAAAGTGTGTAATTTACTGATATTAAAACACTGCATACGTTATCTTACTTGATGCAAGTAAATATTAAAACCTAAATCACTGTGTGAAAACCATTACTCTATAACTATACTGATGAAGTAGCATTACACTTCATCCTCAAAACTATCAACATCTGACGAAAAGTAGCGATAAGTATTTTGACGCATCTGGTTCCAGGCCTTCAATTAGTAGTTTCTGCAATTTTCGCCCATTGCATCTCAGCACGAATTTGGTTTTCTAAGGGCAGCCAAGAATGTTCGATTGGATTTCTGCCAGGTAAATTCAGAGGCGAAGGCATGATTTGTGAAATTTACCAGAATGTTTCTCAAAACACTCCTTGAAGATTCTGCTTCATTCTTTTGATAAACTTCATCACTCACAGGGAACAATACTGCATTATAAAATACACCTAGAAGGCAATGATGTTCATGTGACCTTCCATAGTCGCCATTGTAGGCTTTATTGTCGATGGCGGGCTATCAAAGTAGGGACGTTATTCTGATGTTGACTGTGGAGACTCATATTCATCAGTGCATTATGTAAGCTACTCTATGAATTGAGATATACCATATTGATTAACTTCGCTGCAGCTCTTTGGTAATGCCGAAAAGTCACAACAGTTTTTGCTCCCTTTGGGAATAAATGCATTGATGCAGACAAATCACTGAATAACTACTTGTTGCTTCACCCCTCATATAAAACTGTAAATACGATCATCATCTCTTCGCTGATTTTATCTCTGTCAGAGATACCATCACCTACATCTCTGAAGTAATAAAGCCTATGCGGGAACCAAATGATGAGGGAGCATTTGCCACAATCTATTGCTGGTTGAATAGTCACTATTTTAAAATATTTAGCATATATAACCCACCCCAAAACAAACCAAAACGTGATATTATTCATGTTGCAAAGAAAATCGTTGTAATTGGAGGTTTTAACGCCCACTCACAAACGTTGTTAAAATGATAAAAATGCGAACGCTAACATTGGTGAAAAAATTTTTAACACTACTAACCTATAACTTGCTTTTAGCAACAAAGAACCCCATACCACCCTTCACTTCAGCAGAATCTCGAACAACCCAGACTTATTAATGGTATCCTCTGATATGCTGTGACCTAGCACATATAACTGTACTGTATGACTGTGGCAGAAGCCGACATAAGTCTTACTCTGATATTCCTAAGTCGAAGGAAAAGAAAGGTCTTAGCTCTTGTGGTAAGGTTTCATGGAATTTTTGCAACTCAGATTGGACGTCCTTCGAAGATTGTTTAGAAATGAGCTTGATGAGACAAGAATTCACGAATATCCTGAAAAAATCATTTTTTAATTCATAACACAATAATACATGCGGATAAAAGTTATATACAGAGAGGAAAACTGAGAAATTACAACTGCGTTTTAAGTGACATATTCCAGGAACTCAAAAGAAAATGTGACTTACAAAGAGATTAAGCATAGAGTTACACTGATGCCCAAGTAATACAGAACTGAAGAAGAATTTCAGCTGTCCTGACCAATGAGATTATATATGGACTAAACGATCTATCTTTAAAAATTACATTTCTAAACTAAATTACAAAATCTAGGCCAAAAAAATATTAAAATTCTTAAGCAAACTATGTTTTACAGAAACTAAATTGAAGAAAAATACCCCTTTGAACTGAATGATAAAACTCTATGCGACGACAATAAGATTGATAATGCTTTTGAAAATCACTTATCTGCTAAACAGAGGAAGTCAACTAAAATGAAACATAGAGAGGGAGATTGTTTTAAAAAGACCCGATGTCTCAGATAGAACACTGGGCAAATTAGAAATGGTGACACCCAGTTGAAAACTGAAAAATCTCCAAGTTGTGACCCCATCTTTGACGAATTCAATCTGATCTTGAGAGGAAAGGCTAGGAGAACACTTTTACAGCTACTCAACAAATTCTGGATTGAACCTGGGGTAGTTCCCTCCCTGTGGAGGAAGGCAATCATTTTACCAATACTAAAGGAAGACAAACCATCTTCTAATTTTAATAGCTATTTACCTATTTCATTGAACAGCATTATGTTTAAGGTTATGGAGAGGTACGTAATTACACACAATGGACATGAATCGCTTCTGGAAACCAAAGAATTGCATCCTGCAGAAGCTGGCCTTAGAAAAATTAGCTCCACGGAAGAAAATATCACCTTTTTTTGCTCAAAACATTAAAGGTATCATAGATAGGGGCAACATAGTTGGCACTGACTTCGTGTATTTTACGAAAGTGAGTGACACCATCTGGCTGCGTGTGATACCATCATAAGAGGGCTGTGAAAAGTATAAATCGTAAAATGTTGGGCTTGTTTAAGAACTACCTTGGTGAGTGGAATATTAATGTGAGATATGGAGAAATCACATCCGATTTGTTTATAAGTCTGGCATCCGGACTTATAAACAACTGCATACGGGTCTACCTCAGGATGCAGGTTCAAGCTGTATTTAGTTAGATGCGTATGTCAATGGCATACATATATTGGTTGAAGAAAAAGTAAATATCCTTATGCATGCTGATGATCTTGTCTTACGGACATCCAGCCCCAAGATTAAAGAAACTCAAATATTAGAAAATAGGTTTGAATAATGCCATAACTAAACTTCATTCCTGGTGTATTGAAATTAACATGTTTGTCAATACAGATAAAAAAAAAGTATACCAGACTTTTTTATTATGTTACAAACCCCAACAACTACAAATACTTTATAATAACATTACACTTCCTCGTAGTGAGAACACTAAGTACCTAGGAATGACTTTTGACCGTAAACATGTAAATTTATCATAGATGGTATTAAAGAAAACTCTGGAAAACAATGTATCTCCTCAAACGCCTAGAAGAAGTAAGATGGTTCTTCTCAACCTCCACTTTTTGAGCCATTTACAAAACTTTTATTAAACCTATTCTGGCATACAGTAGGGCACCCCTGATAACAGCTTCTCGGAGTCAAATAGATAGAATGGAGCAAATTCACTCCCAAGCCCTTGGCCTGGTTACTGGGCACTAAGTTCTATAGCAAAAAAAGCTGTGCTTCTGAACACTGGGGGAATGAGAATTGAGTATGACACTAACAAATCTGTGCTAAAATTAGACCAAAAATTAATATGAATATTACATATTGTACAGCTGGCTGCCTCTGTATCTTACCCTCTCAGGTCAAAACCTCAAGAGGGTTCCTGTAGACTTTTTGGTGAGTGATGCCTAAGGTTGACATCCTGGCACATGCTGAGCCCTTGATGCCCAGTTTTAACCCATTGGAAATTAGAAAAATTTTGTATAGCCTTGACCTTCTACTCCCTGTTTTAAAGTCACAAGACAGCACAAAAACTTTGCTTAGCGCAGGAATAGAGACACTCCACGTTTTTTTTTCCTTCTAATAACTGGATGCATATTTATACAGACGGATCAAAACGAGGTACCAATAGTAGTGTAGGAGCTGACATTCATTAAGAGTATTTCGCCTTCTTCATGCCACTGGGAACTGCAAAATTCGTGTAGAACGGAAAAATTGAAGCAATTAGAGTAACTTTACAATATTTAAATGCTCAATTATCTTTCTTTGAACAGGCTTTTATTTTCTCTGACTCGCAGGCAATAATCCTTGCTACTGTAAACTATTGCCAAGCTCCTGTCTCTACCTCTACACAGTAAAATACAGATCTCTTTTTTCTTGAAGTCTAAAAGGAAAGAGTAAAACTATGGTTATGCAGTGGATCCCGTACCACTGCGGTATGTGGTATTCCTGGCAATGAGATTGCAGATAAGTTGGCCAAAAAAAGAGTATATCCTTCAACAGACTCCTTCAAAGGAAGTTTGCTGCAAATCCGTTTCCTCAATACTCAAATTGAACCTGAAAATTCTACACACATCCAAACTGAAAGAGAAAACTAGAGAAAAACCTTGGAATTAATCTTCTGGACAATCCTAGATTCAAATGGCAATGTTGGGCATGAAGAATTTTGCAAATAAATTAATTATAAAAAAACCTCGATTCCGAGCTGTCACTACGGATCGTATGGCAACTATGCACGACTGTCTATACGTACATTTGTATCGACTCAATGTAGTCAACAACCCTGCTTGCCCCATATGATGTGGTGATCTGGTGGGGACTGCGGACCACCTCCCCCACTTCCCTGCCTTGAAGAAAGCTTCCAATTACACCGTTACTGGGAGGCTAGAAAACTTTTATTTAAATAAACCTTGATTTGTTTGTCCTGCTGTGCCTTATTCACAGTTCTGTTCCCTTAATACTTTTTTGTTCGAACTGCGTTCCTCATTTTTCAGCTGCTATAGAAAAAAAAAACTTTTGCCATCTGTAAGTGAAATCCATAAACCGCGCCTTTCTTAAAAGTGATGTTCCTTTCGTTATCGAACAATCATCAAAATTTGAACAATGAGCTGCTTTTTGCATTATGTAGCTAACCACCCAAAGAGGGAAAATAAAGCTCTTGAACGTACGTTTCATGTATTGCACCATTAGCCGAGCGCGGGCCGTAATTTTGTCTCCGGGTGAACTCATTGCTGTAGGTAAAATGTAGTCCTAATCTGTTAGTTCTTGATGTATATTCTTAATTTAACAAAATGAAACAATGTGAATATTATTTTAGCTATCTTAAGAAAACAATTTTAAAAAAACAATAATTTCTATTTTTAAAAATTATTTCTCCATGTACTTTCTACAAAAGAAAATAGCTATTTTTGACTGTACACCTCGTAGGTGTCGATTTGTTATTGTTGCCAAATGGTTTACCATAAAGTATTAATATGTAACTGTTCCTATTTTAATCAATTCTGGAAACTGTATACTTCCAACTTATACGTCTACTTCTTAAATTTTACATGTTTTAAATCAAAGGATTTAAGGATCAAAGGTTTTAATTTCATTTATTATTTTTCTGTTTTAATTATCGTTGGTTTATGAACCGAAAAAATACCTAAAATATACACAATGTGTAACAAAATCAGCAAAACAATTTGGGTTTGTTTTTTTCGGTTGATGAGGTGATTTAGAGACAAAAACTTGAATATTGCAGTTTTTTTACCTGTAGTGTATCTATACAAGTTAACAATAAACTACAATAAACTTACATAAATCAAAGGCGCAGGTACCCATAAAGCTGGAAAAAAACTTAAATATTTGTTATTCTTGTAAGTTTAGTCCTAAGAGTTCTTCAACTTTTCAGTTAAATTGGGACCCTTAGTTCCTTATTAATTTTCTGAATATCAATGGGCCCATGAAATTTCTCACTCATTTCAAAAATAGTCTGTTGAACAACATATACTTTAATTCCGTTATAAAATCGCCATTTCAAAGTATCGAATACTTATAAACGAAAACGTAATTCCTACGCGGAATGAAAAAGAGGCTTTGGAATAAATCCATCCATATTTCTATGAGTATCTCGGGTGCATTGAACTTCATTTTTTTTATCAGAAAAAAAAGGTCTAACAAAGTTTTGTAAACGATACGAATTGTTGTACTCTGAAAATAATGCATAAGATAAAATAATAGTAATATTTTGATATCTAAAACACGTCAAATAAATAACGTCTTGAAAATAAATATTTCTTTTCAATTTTATAACAAAGCATTTTCTTAGTAATCTTTTGTACTTTATTCTTTATAGATATTTCTTCAAAATGAGTTTATTTTAAATTTAACCCAATTCTTTAGCTTTCGGCTATTTAAAAAATTGGATAATACTTAAAAAATGCATTTCAAATTTTTCAATGTACATACCTTAAAGCACTGATTCACAAACCCGGTCCGCGGACCGGTACTGGTCCGTGGAATAAATAGTGCCGGTCCGCACAAGGAATATTAAATTATTTTTTCATTTTATATACTGTGGTGTATTTCTCTAGGGTTTTATGGTAATCATTTTATACACCATGTTAAATAACTTAAGGTATCCGACTACCCTAAAATCGTGATTTTTTTCAAAAATTTACAAATTTTTTTATGATTTTATTTTATAGACCATCTTATTAGCTTAATAAAAATACTAAGCTTTATTTCCATTCACTAGAACAAAAACTACAAGTGTTTTAATAAAAGAAGATGCCTTAACTTTACACAAGATGTCAAACATTAATATGCGTTTTTCTCGAAATGTGTTTATTTCGAAAGACTCGAACGAGGACAGCGATTGCTCAAACAGTTTTGCAAATAATTTGCTGAAATTTTTTGTGAATGTTTCGTATAGCAGTAGAAGTGTTTTGACCTTCAGATTTACCAATAACTGTTTTATTTGAAAATTTACAGTTCTTTATGTGAATATAATCACTGTTTTTTAAGCAATTTCATATAGTCACTAAGATAGAGTGCTCTATAGTTTATGTAAAAATTAAAAAATCTATTATCCTGAAGGTTATTTCAAACATGAATAACAAAGTAACACATTAAAATTGTGAAAAATTGAAAATTTGTTCAAAACATTTTTGTACAGAGCGGGTCCCGTTTATGTAATTTTTTGTACATTTTCACCAGTTTTTTCGCATTTTAATAATAATATTTTTTTTTTTTTTCTGTTTTTGATTTTACGATTTTTTTTCTTAAAATATACTAAATAAAACTAAAAATCGCAAAAAAATCCTCATACCTTCATTTTTTTAAAAAAAAGTTGTCACAAGTAGTCGGATACCTTAATATTAATTTCTTGGTGTAACTGCATTTTATATTCTGAAGGGCCATTTAAATACAATTAAACTAAAATCATTGCATAAAAGCAATGTAAAATATAAACAATCAACGTCCCCTCCTTCAGTGGGACGTTGTAAAATTATCAAACGTTGACCGGTAAGCGGCGATAGAAAGGTTGAGGAGTACTATCTATCTTAAAGGATACAAATCAAGATATAACAATTCTTGTGTATGGAACTTTGTTATACTTTGTTACATAAAATTCATTTTTGTTTTTGTATAAAAAGAGGTCAAATGAAATAAATCGGGCTAAAAGTTAAACAGAAAATTTCATTTTCCTTCTTAAATGTAAAATTTCGTATTTAAATTTCTAATATTGTTTAAATAATAAATATAAAATGTTTATCTTTGCACGATATTTTTACAAAACTCGTCTACTCTAATTTTCTTTTGACACTATTTACGAAAAATACTCTTTTAAACATTCCAATCGATCGCTATTCTTCTTGTGTCTAATATTTCTTATCTCAAAGATAACTCTGAAAATGTCACTAAACTAAAAACAGTAATGAACATTTTAGTATATTGGAAGCTTTAACTGCATGATAAAAATGAAACCCACATCACAGTGTCACTTTCAGATGGAGACTTAAATTTCTTTCTCATGTGTAAATTAAATTTGCCTAGATTGTGTGATTTCACAACACTGCATACAAACTGATGAAAGTAATTCAGGAAATTGGAAATCACCACACCCAAATTTTATCTCTAAGTTAATTTATTTCCATTATACTTCGTATATTTTTGGAACTCATTCATTTTTTTCTTAATTTTATTTCTTTTCCTTTCGTGAAGAATTTATCTTATGCATGGAGAAATAGTACTTGGAGTCAGTACATCAGTGGCAATTAGTATTCATGGAATAAAATAAGCAGATGGCCCAAACAAATTGATGCATAAAAGAACAGTGCTTTAATTAAGAAAGTTGTGGCAAAATTAAAATAAAGTTTCGTAGATTTCGTTCTTTAAGTAAACAGAAAATTCCTCGAAAACTTATCAGTTTATTAAATACAGGTTTAAGATTCATAACTAAAAACTAATTTTTGATGAACAAACTTGCTTCAGAGTGAAAACAATAATGTTACTTGACAGAAACATAACTCTTCAATATAAATGAATTTTAATATTATTGATTTAAGGAACTTTAGATTTATACTTTCTTGTGAAGCAAAAATAATTCAGTAAATCAGTGAAAATTAAATAAGGTATATCTGAAACATTAATTTAAATAGAATTCAATAAAATTGAAAACACTAAATCGTATTTCCTTTCATAAAAATCAAAATGCATCAATTATTACATAATAATACTAACGTTATACGTGAGAACTGCAATCTAAGATTTTTTTGA
>BMAV01022794.1:86808-98161 GCA_019973955.1 Trichonephila inaurata madagascariensis
ATATATATATATATATATATATATATATATATATATATAAATTAAACTGATACTAAGAAATGGTGTATTTGAACGACAAATTTATATAATTTATGTGAATAATAGGTTAATTTAAAGAAATTATGTTTGTTTATGAGAATACAGCCTCCAGAATTTCCGCTTTACTTTAAATTAACTTTAACATTATTAGAATACATTTGTTATTAGTAGCAACATTCGATTCTAAAGCGATTAAAATTAACATTTTCGTAATTTCAGCGCATAATTTATAAACATTCCAGGTGGTAAGATAACAGTGTGCATTCGTCACACATACTATCTTAAAGTCTTTTTTTGCTTTCTTTAAGTAACATTCTACAAATTATACTAACTTCGTAAAGAAAATAGTACTTAGAAGAATAAGTAACCAAATTATGAGAGTTACCAAGTCATTTGCATTTCTTACAGTTTAGAGTGTAATTTCTATTGTGTTTTGATATGGTTTGCTTTGAAACATGAGCATACCTAACATTCTATATTAGTTTCTAAGAAACCTTTTTTACAGAGTTGAACAAATAATTCCTGTGACGCCCACAACAACAAGAGAATATTTGTGGCGAGAGGGCACTTGTGTGCGTAGAGTTCAGTGTATTCGTAAACTTTCCACGATTAAGAGCCTATGGAGAACGCTCGAATACAATTCTTTTTTATCTAACAGTCCCAGCCATTTAATTCGTGGTGTAATCCAGAGTGGTGTAAAAACAGAGCACGATGAACATGGTCCGTCAGAGCCTGAAATGGCCGGGGACTAAGATCAAAAATTTTTCTGAATCTCAAATGAAAACAAAAGCAGATGCAGGTGCGTTACAGAAATTCAGTTGATATTTTCACTTGGTAAAAGGTCAGTCAGCTATTTTTTAATAGTGTTTTTAGGTGCAACTATTTTGTAGTTGAGATAATTATTTTGTGATTTATAAGTATTTCATCGGTGGTTGAGATACCTTTTTGTTTTGAGATAACTATTTTGTGATTTATAAGTATTTCATCGGTGGTTGAGATACCTTTGTGTTTTGAGATAACTATTTTGTGATTTATGTGTTTCGTTTGTGGTAGAGATAAATTTAATTTGTGACTGAGATAACTTTACCTTGTAATAACTTTACCTAACAGAACTATTGCAGAGTAGTTGAAATTAGATACCCCAGACAATGCTAAATTTTGGATTTAAGAGACTTGATACAGGAGTGTGAAATTCATAAAAATGATAAAGAAACGTATCAGACTATTGTTGATTGTGCGTTGTAGGAAATAAATGATAGGAGAAATGAAAACGAAAATAGACTAGAAATTGAAAACATTAAACTGTCACAGTTAGAGAAGGAGTTAGAAATAGAAAAATACATAATTAAATGGTTAAAAATGTACCTTTATAAAATGAAAATCAATTAATTACAACCGAGTGTAATATTGAAAGCTTGATTAAAAGTATTAAAACCTTAACCATCCCGGTACCATAAAGAGCAGAGTCGTTTAATTTATTTTTCAATAAATCAAAAAAGTATTCAAAACTAAAAATGTCCCTAAGAAATTAAAAGCCTTCTTTCACTTGGACATAGTCGAGAACTAGGGCTTCGTTTTGACCAGCCGCACGTTCGAAATCTATTGCCACTAAAATCACGTTATTAAAAAGCTGATGCATGTTAAATCTGTAGTGATACAAAATCCTTCCTTTGGTGTGGCAGGAAAGTCAGGAGAATTGGATACCGGCTCAGGTGTCGTCCACGTCTCTAGATCCAAATTCAAAATTTCGTAGTCTGTTGCCATTCTCCCTAGTGTTATTTCACTGTTTTCTTCCAAAGAGCGAGGTGGCTGTCCACTGCAGTGAGATGGCAGATGAGTCTATTTTTCGGAATATGATAACGTATATACGTTCCTGAGCTGGTCTGTCTCCTGGAACTGAATCCTTTAGTTGTAATATTGCAACTCCCTTACAAAAACCTTCATCTGCAAAAATCAGCAACTCAAATCATTCGTTTTTTATTAGCAGGGAGACAATAGTATTGTAGAATCTCCTTCTCAATTCCTCCTACTGTGTCGTCTTCACCTTAAACTGTTGGTACATTCCGTATGATATGCATTAATCCTTGAGTTACGCGTACCTAAACACATACTTTTACATTGTCATATGGCGTCTGTAAAAGTACCATAAATATCACAGAATAAATTTGTGAATAATTCTGTTAATGAGAATATATTGTTCTGGTAATAAACTAAACAAATTTGATTTTTTTTTTCTTAAGTAAGATACTTTATCTTTTTTCAGATAAAAATTAAATAAAGCAAGTATTTATAACATATATTAAAAGTTCTGGCTCCTCTTAACTTGCCAAACAGTGCTATTCTAAATTATTCTTTCAACCAAGATTGAGAAACAAAAATCATTAAACAAATCATAAAAAAATTCTTACGAATAATGATTAAGTACTTTCAAAAAATAACATGTGATATATATATATATATATATATGACATGTTTTGGAGTCAGAAACAGACTTAGTTTTTAAAAAGGAACTTTATTCAATCATTTCTAGATTTCATCTGAAGCTAAGAAGCAGAGAGCAAAAACACGCCACCGTGAAAATCTTAAGTGGGTTAACACTTAAAACACAGATCGCGGATTTCATGAGTGCACTTGAAAGTTAATGCTGACATATAGGGCTATTAAATATAACGACCTGGAATTAGACATGTTTATTGGCTAGGCGTAATTTTCAGAAGAAATAAATGGGTGATTAGTTTGATACTTGAAGAGGTAATGAAAACATAAAAGTTAAGTGCTAGATAGGGAATTTAATTTTTAATCTAATTTAATTATCTTTATATATATATATCCTGAGTATAACACCATTAAGTATTATTTTATAATTTAAAAAATAACCATGTTTTCCTTAAAAACTGTGAACAATAGATTCTTCAAATGTAAGGGTTGATGTGTAGTTTTTAAGATAGTTAAATTTTAGATATTATAGAGTTATTTGTTGTAAATTTAAATATAAGCACATTAAATTATGATATCTCTTAAAGAACAGCTCAACTGAAATTTGATAGGGAATTTCAATGAAAATATGAAAAGCGAAATTACTTTTATGTGTTTCTCATTTCATAATCTTAATTTATTTTAATAACAAGTTTGATTCTTTTGTACTTATATAATTTAAAATTGAAGATATTAGAGATTACAATGCACTATTTTCGTTCATCATTTTTACAAATATGTGTTATAACAACGTAATCTTTATTATACATTCTAAAAGAAAACACATTATCCGTATATGCATGGTTTATAGCTAAGAAAAATCTAAAAATTATATCAACAAGAAAAAAGATTAAATTTCTTAAAGTGGATAAATTTCATTTTTATCCAAATTACTTATTTACGAAAATACTCTACTGGATGCATTTTATCTTTATGTACGTTAAAATACAACATGTGATTTATTCAATAATTTTTAATGCACCGATAATCTTTGAGTTAATTTAGAACTTCCACAAGATTTATTGCGCTGGTTAATGTAAGCAGTAAAAAACAATTTCTTAACAAAACCTGAGAATTACATAAAACTCTTATCTTTAAGAAGAAATTTTTTAAGGAATAACTAAAAATAAACCACATCACAGCTTATCGAAGACAAACTGCGAATTTCTTTTTGCTTATACATCTTTAATTCTTTTAATGTTTTTATAAATTTAAAAATTTTGGTGGAATCAGAAAATATAAAGGGAAATTCATCATTTTTGCAATCTTATCTAATGCATATCTTTAAACGATATATAAACATACACATATACATTTTCTCTCACACAAAAAAATCTCTCCCTCTCTCTCTCTAAAAAAAATTTATAATCACTCCATAATTCTTTTTTTATTATATCATTTTATTTTTATCAGTTCTACTCCTATTTTGCTTGGAAAGTGTACTGAAAGATACCTCGGACACAGCATTTTTCCGTTAAAAAGTCTAATGAAATCTTTAAAAATAAATATCGAGTAAAGTAATAATTTCAATAAGTTGCAAATACTTAAGTAGATATTTAACAAAAACAACCATTTTTATTATAACATGGAAATAGTTCTTTCTACCGAATACATTGTGTTCTGCAAATTTCAAGTGAAATCCTAAAATTTATACCACGTAATCAAATGCCATACTATAATTCATACAAAATATAAATATATGTTTAATTGTCCATAACAAATGCAGAAGAGTACTTAAATATTTGTATAAAATACTGTAGCATACATAAATTTTAATACAAATTCACTATAAACTAGAACTATAGATATTAAATAGAATCAAACACTGCCGAAACAAGATAAATAAGAGTATAAATTTCTTCATTTAAAAATTTCGTAATGAAATTTCAAGATGTTCATTTTTAAAAAAAACTACTCAAGCTACGTTAATTTTATCTAAACCATCAACTTTTTACTACGTATATCTCATTAGTGAAAAAATAAGAGCAAAATTGAGAAATTAGTGTTAATAGTATGGAATGATGCAACAGAGGTTGTCAGGTTCACACAAATTCAAAAATATGATTAATAATAATATAATCATCACTGAAACAAATGTTTTAATTTTTTTTATTTCTTTCAGAGCGGATATGACCCCCAACCTCTTTCACCTCAAGTCCACTTACCATTGAGTTTCGGAATAGCTTCTATAATTTAAGAAACATTAGTATAATCTGTTGTGCTTTCCATTTTTACACATATTTTATAGTCTGAAAATAGATATTATAATATGAATATACTTTTTATAATGTGAATACAAGTTATTCAGTAATTATTTGTACTTTAAGCACGTAAAAATATATCTCCATTTAGAGCACATATAAAAATTGAGAGGGAGGGAGGGCAAAAGAATCATTGAATCAAAAAAGAATACCGGTAGGATATGTGTGTGAGTGAATATTTTTAAGACTAAGCATTAAATAATGTAGTTTTCTTTTTATTTAAAACCTCTACCACCCTAAAAAAAGCCCATAAGTTTAATAAAATAAGCTTAAAATGAAGCTCAATAAAATCGGAAAATATATTTCGATTATTTTATTAACTCTTGCAGAAAAAAAATAATTTTTTTTTTTCAAAATACTTGAAATATTCTCCATTTCTTTCGGAATAACTCTATAAGGCTCGTACAAGTTACTCTAGAATAAAACATATAAAACAAGAATTAAAGGAAATGTCAAAGGAGCTTATATTCAACGTTTGTATTATGAAAAAACCTCTTTTGGGCTTTTCTTTTGAGAAGACTCAAATTCCTTCCTGCTTCCCCCTTTTTTCTCACCTCAAGATTATAGTCGCGGAAAAATCTCAAAGGGCTTAAGTATTGGCATAAAGCCAACGTTTGAAGATACTCAAGCTCGGAAAATTTTGGTTTCACATCCTTTGCAAAATCCTGTTATGTCTTTGTAGAAAAAGTATCGATTTTCATTAAGTAACTAATGGAAAATCATTGAGCTTGTGCAAATGTGTTATTTGTTTTCTTTTAAGGTATGGGAAATAAATATGGTTAATGTAAAAGGAAAGGAATTTGCAGATTGTTAATACATTTTGTATAGATGATGATTTGGAATGACGATGATTATCCAATTCCCTAAGTTCTTTTTTTTTCATAAAAATCAGGTATAATGTCCATTCAAATAAAGTCTTTTATTCAAAAACATGCACAGAGCATACGGAAAGTAACTTAAATAATTTTTTTTAAAAAAAGTTGTAATTCAGTCAATAAAGAAGTAGAATTAAACTCCGCAATGAGTACATTACAATATAACAGTCTAGTGTTTTACATTATGCAATATTGGTAGTTTTTATACAAGACTTTACGTTAATAATATTTGTATGATATTTTTGAAAGAGTATAAGGCCTCAAATAGATGGTTATATGGGAGAAATAAAAAATAAAAGGGCAGCATACAAAAAGAAAGCGTATTTTTTTCTATGTGGGTAATTATATAAATCCAAATCCTTTGTGATTTTAACAAAAAATTGATTATTAAAAGTTCATTATATTCATTATTTATTTGAATACCTTGACTGTAACAATTATATGTTACTTATAAATTTATATTTAAATCTTTAAACCTATAAACGTATAGTTAAATATCGTAAATATAATTTATTTAAGAAAAGTACAATATTTACAAAAGCTTAAAACTTATTTAAATAAATAAAACATAAGTGCATGTTATTGAAGAAATTTAAGAATTGGTCAACATAAACATTCTTTATATATACAGCTTTTGAAATCAAAATAGGTCTCCAATTTAGCCCAGACTTTTTTGTATCTACATTTGTTGTGTCTGGTGAATTCCAATTTCTTCCTGCTTTAGCACAGTAGGTTCTAGTACTTCTTTACTTTTATTTTATTTTACTATACATATATATATACATATATTAGTTATTTGTGTGTTATATCCGATTGTTTTCAAATTAAATACCGAATACTGACTGCATCATGACTTTCGAGGCTCAGTGCATATTAATTGATGTCTGACTTCCCCATTAGCAACTTTTTAATATAAGGAAGAAATACTGAAAAAAATATTTATAATCAATTTAGGAGAGACAAATATATAAAAATAAACCTTTGTGGGCAAAGAAACAAAGAAAAGATATTTTTAAAATATTCAATAAACATATAGGATCCAAAATTATATTCTTAAACAAAGATACCTAAACATTAGCGTTTCTTTTTTCTTTTAAGAAATTTCCCTCCCTTAATTGATATGTAAAAATATACCTAAAATTTATTTTGAATTTAAATTTTTATCTGGATGTTTTTCAAACGCGAGAAAAAAAAATCTTGATTTTTTTTTTTTACTTATTTTAGGACATATGTGTGTGTGTCTGCTTATATCTTAGTCAGATTAATTTTTTTATTTAATAATGAGAGTAAACACAAACTCTGGAACATTTTCACCTTTCCTCAACCATAGCATAAGATTCATTCGTAACTAAATGACACAATAATTTCTAAGTATTTGTTACAAGAAAATGTGTTCATATATTTTACAATAACTTTCCTTGCATAAAACACAATTAGAAAAATGAAATACTTTCCTAGCTTTATCTCTAATTTCATCCTTAATAATTTACACCTACTTTGGTGTTTGTTCCTCAGTCTTAATTCCAAAGGATATATTACACACAGGTAATGCGATAGCGAGGTGCTAAGCGAAGTCTAGACAACCATATGTACGTTTATTAGATCATAAGCTTACTTGGAGAAGTAATTGCGCTAAAATTAGATTATAGAAAGGTAGACATTGGACCGTGCAGTAATTGTCATGGTGGTCTCAGCCAATGGAAGCAAAGCACTTTTTTTACTGCACAAAATTTGTTCTCATGTAAAGAACAGATTGTTAATTTTTGCCTTGGGTCTTTCTTAGAAGGATAGCATTTATAAATGGTATAATTCATGAATGAGTGCTTTACTCTTTCATGAATAAGAGCTTTTATTTACCGTAAAATCCGATGCGTAACGCGCACTCTTAACACAAAAAATAATATCGAAATTTACGAGTGTGCGTTATACGGCAGGTACAAAAATTAAAGCTTTATAAATAAAAAAATGAGCCTATAGAACAATATTAGACCTCTCTAAATATATAGAAATACTGTTTATTTTGAAGAAGTGACATTCCTCATGAATTTAAAAGTAAAAATTTGGGAAGTATACTATTTTTTCTAAAGCTTGGAATAATACCTCGAACAAATGACTTCACAACATTCGAACATTACTCACTCACATTTAAGATATCTTCGTAAAAAAAGGGGTGTGATTTATACGACGCATATATACCTAAAAATTAAAAATTGCAGCTTAAAAGTATAGGTGCGCGTTAAATGCCGGTTTACGGTACATTTTTACTTTGAGAAATGTAATCTCAGATAATGGGGAGAACACACATTTTATTAAAGTTATTTTGTACATTACATATAATGAGAAAGTTTTAGATTATACTTAATGTTACATAAAAGGTTAATTTGTGTATTTTGAGAATTTCATGAGCAATAAATATTTTTTAATGTTTATAAACATACAGCACATGAGCAGTAGTTTAAGTAGTTAATTATTTAAAATTACTAATTCTGTTTTTTTTTTTTTTTAATTTAATATTGATCGAAAGCGTTTTCATAATGGAATAAAGCACATAGCTTTACGATATAGTTTTAGAGAACAAACATTACAATTTTGTACAAAATGCATATTTCTATAGCCATTTTATTTTTATAGACACATGAATTTTTTATAATGCATTATTCTTAATAGTAAAAAAATTGTTAGCATTTAAGAACAAAATAATTTTATTTACAGAAATTTTGTATACAAGTATTTTATTAATTGCAACAAAAAGAAATCACAGGGACTATAATGAAAAATAAAGGACTGTTATAGATACAGTATAAGTATTTAATTATTATTAATAAATGTTTGTTGAACATTGATGAAACACGGTAAACTATAGATACTTCAGCGATGAGAGTGCATGCACTGTATCTGAAATCTCTAACCATGATTAGTAAAGAACTTTAGGAAGTTACCTGATATTTAGTAAATCATATATACCAAACAGAAAAGCAAAAAAAAAAGAAAGAAAAAAAAAGAAAAAGATTTGATGTTGCACCAATGTGTGCTCATTTAGTTGTAAAAAAGATAGAAAATTGATGTAACAAAATACCTTTTCTCGTATCAGTATCCATGTACTCACTTTTAACTCAAATGTATACTTTAAACAAGCAACAAGAATGGCAACTTTTAAGGATATAAAAATGAATAACAAAGGCTTCCACATCATTAATTTCAAATCTCTATTACTAAAATCCCATTTTCAAAATTATTGTCGATGAAGACTTTAAAGAAAAAATTTGCACAATTAAATAATATCAAAACCTGCCGAAGAAGAATATATTTTAAATTAGCACAAATATTTTAATTTAAATTGTAGATTTTTGCATAGACATTGGTGAAAAAAGAATTATATAGTTTCCGTCACTGAAACGTTTATACTATTGGCATATGTTTATCGAAAAATGTAACTTAATAACTAGATCGGGTACTTGACCTCATACTCGAATAATTTAAGACATACGAGTATATAAGTGTACACAGAAATTTTTCAGCTTCAAATAAGCATAAAATTTTCTTTGTGACTACGTATAAGCATTTTGTCAGTTTATTACCAGTAGAAATTTTAATAAACACAACCCATGGAAAACTGATTTTCATAAGTTAATTGGATTATCACGCTTCATAATTTTTAACTAAGTGTTTAAGTCACGTTAATGAACTAAATCAATGGTCGTTCACAGATGTTTGTAATTAATTTATTTCAGCACAACAGATGCTTCTGATATATATTCAATAAAATAAGAAACCTTTATCGCATAAATAAAAGAATATGGCAGTCTTGGAAACTTTTTATGCGTTTATTCAAGGTAAAAATTTAAATAACCAAAAAAACCTTGTCATGTATAGAATGTTAACTTTTTTTTTTATTTCTATTTAAAAAGAGTATCAGAAAGTAACATTACGATAATTAATCTTTAAAAGGTAGATTATTACAATATTTTGTTATAAAAAAATTTAATCAATTCCCTTCTTTATTTTCATTTTCCTCATTATTTCTTTCGGTTCGTGGTACAAAATGTGAGTACAAATAAAATAAACTTATTGCATTCCTGTGCTAATTAATCATCGAATGTAATAATATCAATTTTTTTTTTCAAAAAAAGGTGGAATTTTTTTAAGATTATAATTTTAGCATTATATATAAGTTAAAAATTGTGGCCATTCACCCATGATCATTCTTCGATGATTTAGTTGATGGTTTATTAACATCATATTGAAAAATAATATGAAGACTAATGTTGACGTAGTTTTAAATCACAGTCAATGGATGACGCCCGAGCTAAATTCTTGCACTATAAACTTCCACACTGCCCTAATTTCGGAATTATGAACCTCGAAAGCTTTAAACTTTTTTATAATAACAATTTAAAGGAATAATGTCTAGCTTGATACATTTCAACTAAAAAATGAAAATTCATTTATAAAAATACTTGGTCAATAATCTAGAACTTTATATTAACGATTGCAAATGTAAATCTTAATCGCAAAAAAAGCTTTAATATATTCTTATTTTTACTTATAACGGACTACTATAAGGGATGCAATTACAAATATATAATTCTAATACTACTTATGGAGAGAAAAATCAAGATGTCGTCAATTTTGTTTCAATATGTTTGATATTTAATAATCTTTTCAAATATTTACAAATGACAATATTCTTTAAAAAACATTTCAAATAATTATGTTTATCAATCATCGTATTTCTATAAAAATAATGATTCATAGCAAAATTTTTGTTGTTCTTTCGTTAAAAATAATACATTAAGAGTTAAAATTGCCTACTTCAGATAAGAAATCCAACAATCATGAATCAATTTTAATCAAATTATATCTTTCTTTGGAGAAATATAATATAAATTTTATTTCTTGCTTATTCAAAAGAATATGTTCAGTTTTTAAGAAAAACGAAAATTCATTTTCGGTAAAAATCATTCGCAAATATTCTCAAAGAATTTTAATTAAATAAACTCTTCATGAGTAAATCGTAATTCACATATCCCCAAGGATACCAGATTGACATACTAATCTCAAGAGGGATAAGAATTACATCATGAAATTCATCTATAATCAATATTGCTCTGATTAAATAAGCATTTGAATCAAAATACAGAAGAATATTTTGTTCAGTTAATGGTTGTATTTATAAAAAAGCACGAAATATTTAACTTTATTAATGTTGTTATATGAATTCAATAAAAAAAAGTTTTGTTATGTTTATCTACAGGTACTTTTCGCACATTGTTCTAAGAATATTAGGATTTCAGATAGAAAATATATTTTCCGATCTAGATTGATTTTAGAGAGTATTCATTTCATAGTGATTTATTTTTCATTAACGAAAAATCTCAAAAAGCACACATAATTTTCCTTTAAAGTTTTTGAAAATACACTTATATTTTAGGTATCGGATATTATTATTGTAAACATAGAAATTCAGTTCCTTTCAAAGAACGAGTAGATAAATATCTACATGAAACAAACATTTAATAATTTACTCAGGGTTAGTTATTTCCATTAAAAAAAAAATGCTAAATTATTTAAATCTTAAAATATGAGATAATAATGGTTTTCATACATTTTCTAAAAATGTTTAGTTCCCACAAAAGGCTTATGATACATCTATATCGACATATACTAAATTTAAATAAAAACACGGTTTAATTACACACTTCC
>BMAV01022795.1:0-23796 GCA_019973955.1 Trichonephila inaurata madagascariensis
GTAGAACCTTCCTTTCCTTTATTCCTGGTTTGGCCACCGTTTGAGATGCTCCATTGCACTTTGACCACGATCGTTTTCGCCCAATATTGTCGTATGTGACCCATTTCTCACAACCCCAGTCACCATCCATTTAAGAAATGAGTCAATGTCATTCCGTTTGACCAAGGCTTCGTATATAGAAATTCGATTCATCATGTTTGTTGGTGTTAATTGGTGTGGCACCCAAACATCAAGCTTCTTTTTGAATCAAACTTGGCGCAAATTATTTAAAACTGTTTTACGGTCGATCTTTAGCTCTTGGGTGATGCTACGACTACTAACATGCCGGTCAACTTCGATTATTTCTGTGATTTTATCGACATTTTCGACGACGGGCCTGCCTGTGCGAGGTGTATCTTTAACATCAAAAATGCCTGAACGGAATTGATGAAACCAAAATTGCACGTAATTAGCTGTTACAGTATCGACAGCATAAACACCGTTCACAATTTCAGCCATCTGGCTTTGCATTTTTACCTTTATCAAAGAAAAACTGTAAAATGTACCGAATTTTCTCTATGTTGACTTCCATTTTTAACACCCTGTAACTCATAATTGAATGGAGCAAACAAAAAACAGCAAAAGAATTTTTTTTAGTGTGAAATGTCATCTTGACAACGAGCATAAATTTGAAATTGCTTGATCGATACTTCACGAGATATCGATACTACAGTCATCTACCGAAAAAATAATGGATATCTTTTCCCCAACCTGATATATATATATATATATATATATATATATAGCGTCAAGTAAAGAAATGGTTAAATTTCTTAAAAAATCAAATCACTCGAAATTAATAACTACCCCACAATAAAAGTAAACCAATAAAAAAAATAACACTCATATACGTAAACATTATAGCAAACAAATTACAAAACTATAAAAATCAAGACAACCATATTGTAATGTTATCGTCCAACTTGGCGAAAATTTGAAACAATTTGGTAGGAAACGTATCAATATCAAATACCTTTAAGGTATCAGACTACGTTCGGAACCGTGATTTTGCAAAAGCGTATAAATGGATAATATTTAATGTCACTTAGATTAGAGAATGTATATAAAATCTTTTTAAGAATTGTATTACAATAAAAAATTATTTAAGTACATTATATTAACAAAAAAGGAACATGGAATGACTCATTTTCAAAATATTCTCCTTTTGCGAAAAATGAATCTATTATAATAATATTTTGCCTTTATATAGCTCAGACCTCTGTACAGAGGCTCAACTCGATTTTTTGAAATATATAACTTAGAGGTGGGTTTATCCATGTTTTACAGCAACAGAGGGGAGAAATTTTAAGAAAAAAAGTTGATATTTATTTCAATGGGTTGTAACTGAAAATAATGTGAATTTTTCAAAAATCATAGTTGAGCCTTTGTACAGAGGTCTGACGGGCAAAATATTATTATAATAGAAACATTTTTCCCAAAAGGAGAACATTTTGAAGAAAGGTTATTCTAAGTTAATTTTTTGCCGAAATATTGTATTTAAATAATTTTGTTTTTATCAAAATGTCCTTAAAACAATTTTTTACATGTGTTCTAATCTAAGTGACACTAAATATCATGAAAATTATCCCTTTATGCGCTTTTTTAAAATCACGGTTCCGAACGTAGTTGGATACCTCTCTCTGAAGTACATTGCTAAAAATATTGCATTATACGATTCCAAATTTTTTATATTTATACACAGACAGTAGCGCACACAGGAATTTTTCTAGGGGAGGGGTCCAGGGTCGAATGTTCACCATTCTTGTATCATGCTCCTTTTGATTTTGTCGATTTTCGGGAACAAAACACAGTAAAAAACTAATTATTGAATAAATAATTAGCATTAATTAATAAAATTAATTATTAATAACAAATACTTAATTAAATTTTGCGTACTATATACTTAGAATTATAATCAATCTTAAAAAAATCAGGGGCTTTGGGGGGGGGTCCGGACTCCCAGGACCCCCCCTCCTTGTGTGCGCCCCTGTACACAGATTATATGCACATACAAGGAACTAAAACATTTTTTCTCTACATAGTTCCTAATACTTCGAAAATAATTTTACATATGAAAAGAATTTTAAAAATTATAAATTTGTAGAATTTTTTTCCCCGAAGTAATGTACCGATGATTTAATTAAATAATTCATTAACTACACAGTGCGGCAAATAAGTTTTAAGAATGTGTCCGTAAGAAGAAATAGAAGCAAGAAATTAATTCCTGTTTTTGTTTTTTATTCAAAATAGGACCCTCCGGTTTTAATGCACTTGTTATAGCGATTTATTAAAGAATCGAACGCCTGTTGTAAATCACTGCGTAATGGCCTACAAAGCATGCGTCGAAGATACTTTTAAGGTCGAAATATCCTCGAAATAATCCCATTTTAATTTCATTTTAAAACAAAGAGTAGTCACAGGTTGCTAAAGCAGGTAAATACGGTGTATAGTTCAACACACAGACATTATTTTTTTGTCAAAAATCAACTATCAAGTAAGGTGTTACTGGATGCATTGTAATGTAACAAACACCAACTGCTTTCAGTCCCATATTCTGGATGAATGCGACGAATTCTGGCCATTAAACGCTTTAAAACAGCTAAGTAGTACTGACCTGTAATTGTTTGTCCAATTGGAACAAATTTTTGTGAATAATAACCCCTAACATCGAAGAATTTAATAAGCATTATTTTGATTTTTGATGGGATTTTCCTTGTTTTTCGTCTTACGGTGAATTTTCTGACTTCCATTTGGCACTTGGTCATTTTGTTTCAGGGTCATATTGGAAACACCAGATTTCATCACTTGTAACAATGGAGTTCAAGAAGTTTTGATCGTTTTCAGTGGATGTGAAATGATGTCTCTTGCAATGTGCACTTCTCGTTGCTTTTTGTTCAAGGAATAAAGTGTGTGGAACAAATTTAACACACACTTTTGTTTTGCACAAATCTTCATGCAGGATGGTTCGAATTGTTTCTTTGTTAATGTTCAAAGAGTTTTTCATCAGTCTTAATGACGTACAGCAGCGTTTCTCAAAGTGTGGGGCGCGTCCCCCTAGGGGGGCGCCATATCCCTACCAGGGGGGGGGGGGGGAGCATATCGAAAATTTAAAGATTTAAAAAAAAAATAACTGGAAAGAAGTAAAACACAAAATACTTTCTTCCATAATAAAAAATACACAACAACACTGAAATAATTTATGTTTATCATCTGGCGTTTTTCCGTCATCAATAGCTAGCTTGATCCCAAAACCAAATTTAAAAAAAACAGTGTTTAATTTGCTGTAATTCCTCGATGAGAGATTTTTTGTTTTATTACGTTTTCTGTTTAAACCTAAAATGTTACACGTTAAAAGAAAAAATGAAACCCAGACCCTGAGAAAAATTCTAGGAAGATAAAAAATTCATCACTGTAGTTATTGTTGAAATACTGTACATTAGTTGTAGAAAGAAAAGGAAGACATGATTCACTTTTCAGCCAGGCAGCATAATACATTTGCTGATCATTTGATTAACCTTCCAACTTTCTGGTATGGTTAGTTCTACATTAGTTCCGTCCCATATTTTATGTGTTTGTTTTTCACTTAGGGAAATTGTAAATAATAAAGAGTTTTATGATATTTGGAAAAGGATTGATTGATTTGAAGGATTATTTGGCCAAGACTTATTTTTATGAGTATTCTCAAACATATAAAACATAGTGAAAAACGTCATAATTCTTTTTAGAACATCCATATTTTTATTCTGAATACACTTTTAACCCGGGAGCGTTGGCGCGGGGCATCTGGGATCTCTATTGAAGGAAGTTGAAACTTGTCAAGCAAAGAAAGAACCTGCTGAAAGAATGCGTATTATACATGATTGAGAAACGCGATGAACATGAAACGAAAGGAAAATTTTTAAATGCTTCCTAAGGAACTCCATCAACTAAAATAGGAAGCTATAAGTGTACCGCAAGGTTCAGTTCACTTGTCAAAAAGACACAAGAAAGAAAAAGTTCAATTTACTATTTGTTGATCACTAAAGGTGTCACTAGTTCGAGCCTAGTACCACTAAAGACCCGCCATGTAGGGGAGAGATGCACGTTAAATCTGTAGAGCTCAAAAGTCCTCTTGTTGGAGTAGTGTGGTAGTTAAAAGAGGCCACACAGCTCAAGTGTCGTCCTCGTCACTTGACCATGGTTCAAAATTAGGAGGTCCGTCTCCAAAAGTCCTCGTGTAGCTGAACAGTGTGACGTTAATATTCACTCACTCGATCATGAAAGCTCATGAAAACCACAATAACTTGAACAAAATATGTGACAGCTTTGCCAGCAAATAACATTACTGTAATATTAGTGAAAAGTGTCTCTGTTTTGCGTCTTTTATTAAGGTATTGCACTTTTGAATCATTTTAGTTCAGTTTTTTTTAAATTTTTCTCAAATTATCAAAAAAAATTGAAAAGTCCTTGAAAGTCGCGGTAGGTATACTTTCTCTTAATTAAATTATTCACTGGAATTCCGATTTTTATCGTGTACAGTAAAAATAATTATAAACAAATGATTGGGGTGACTGAGTACCCCCGCACTACCATTAGCGTTAGTATCTAGTGCGCGCTAGCTCCCGGATTAAAACATTTTGAAGTCTTCTCGCTTTAAATATTAAAAAGTAACACAATTATTCTTCATCGGAATTTTATATTCTTTTTCATTATTTAACATTAATTCTAAATGCTAATTCTGTGAGGTTTAAAATTACAGTTCTTTTAAAACTATTTACAATTTTAGCATTTATCTAAAAAAAATCATTTTACATTTTTGTATACAGTGCCGTGCATGCCGTTTTACTCTCCTTACAGTTCAGCTATTATATCAAGAATAATGTTTTATTTTTTTAAAAATGAACTCGGGTAAAGAGCCGGTACTTCAGCGAGTATACGTTAAATGTATCAGTACTGAAGAAGGTATTTTATAAATAATTTCTTAATACTAAATTAAGAACAAGTTTAATAATTGTTAGTGACTTCTATGGGCTTGTATTGTAGAGCAAAGTTTTTCAAAGGAAGATTTAATATCAGAAATTGACACTCTGAGTTATTTTTCTATATTTAGCTGAGATCTATATTTTGTCTTCAAAGCATCGACCGCAGAAAATCCGGTGTAACAAAGGTAGGATATTAAAAATTGTAATAGTATACGAACTGCTTTTGTTTTCAGTGCAGAAAATTTCATCTCTCATCCACCTCTATCCAAAATTCAAAGAGGGATTTATTACAAAATTGCCTTTTAATTTTTCACTGGATGTGAAATCTATGAAGATTTCGTCTTTGGAAGTCGAGAGCCCTTCTGCAGTATTTTGAAATAGATCCCTAATCCACTCGTAACTTGCCACCGAGTTGTCCTCATCAAAAAATTATTTCTTAAAATTCTTTGCCAACATGGCTGAATGATTTTAAACGGTTTTAAAAACAACTTTCACTTGTTGTTCTTCAGATTTGTAAGTTTCAACACATAACGAGCTCTGGGGCTTTTCCCCCCCATCATTTACTTCAGTAGTGGTTAAATCCAAAATGTAAGTATTTTTGAGAGTATTTCCTTGATTTAATTTTCGGAATCATGCTCGTCTGTGTACTTGTTGATCCTTTATTAACGTCGAATGTTCGCTTACGACTTAAAAATGTTTGTATGATTTTGTTTTATTCTACTGTCGTAAATACTTAATTACCGTGAATTACAATTAACGTGCAAATTATAAAATGTACATTCAAGCTGGATTTGGTAGCTATTGAAGTATCGAGTCGACCCAAACTGCCTGGAATTGTACGAGGAAAAGCATTTTTATATGTTTTGCGCAGACGTCCTATAGGTTACCCAGACTCACGCAAACGTACCCGATAATGCCAGATGTAATGGATATGATAGAGAGCAACATAGACTAGACTATTTTTCTAATGACATTTGTACTTTTAGAAATGGATGCTGTGAAGGAAATAAATCTTTAATTAAATATTATTTTACGATTTGTTCCAATTTAAAAATTAGAGAAAGAAAAATAACATAATAATAAGTAAGTAATTTATATTTTAAGTAATTTTCTTAAAATTTTTATTACTTAAAAGTAACATATACAAAATTTAATACTTATACAGATTATAATTGAGATCGCATTGTAGCTTTAGCGTCAAAGTGCATTTTTATTGCAGTAAATATATTATTGTTGTAAGGGGGGGCGACAAAAATTATGATTGAAAACTGGGTCGCCAGTATTAAAAGTTTGAGAAACACTGACGTGCAGTGATCGTTTGTCATACTTTCTCAATAATTTCGGGTGTTCTAGATGAAATTGGTCTTCCACTACGCTGATCATCTTCTATCCCATCTCTTCCATCCAAAAAACATTTGTGCCCCACAAAAACGCGTTTGATCTACTTAAGAAACATTCACCATAAACTTGTTTCATTAGTTGGTATGTTTCCGAAGCACTTTTACCAAGTTTTGCGTAAAATTTGATTAAAGCCCTTTTCTCCATCTTAAAAAATCAACCTGAAAAAAAAATTCATTTCTGCAATGAACGCTCGTCTTCTCTCAGCTACTTAACTAAATGCCATCAACTTGTTCGCAGTGTGTCAGAAGATAATGGACATTATGACGCATGCGCATTTGCACTCCTGGCGCCATTACAACCTACGCTGTGGGACGAGTCTTAAAACTTATTTGCCACACTGTGTATGTTTTGTGAACATATATATATATATATGTGTGTGTGTGTGTGCGGGTAAAATATTTTGTATGTTTAAATAATGTATTTTTAAAAAAGTATCTAAATGAAAATATGTATTACGATGTATTAAAATTCATGTCCATGTTCTACTAAAAAGAAAAGAAAAAATTTTTGAGCTAAAAGCTTTTTGTTGTAGTTCTACAGCAGAGGGGCCGGCAACCTATGGTACGCGTGCCACATTTCGCACATGGTACAATTCCTAGCAACCCTTTACACATTTCTACAAAGTTGTCAATTGTTGAATCAAGTTGATAATTTTAAAACAGAATTTTTTTAACTAATATCTTCAGAATTATGGAAAGAAAAATTTATGGAATTATTAAAGAATTTGGAAGATAACTCTAATGATAATTCGGCTGCTATTTTAAATTGTTGGATGTCATTTCTGGAGAGATTTAATATTGTTCGAAGAAAAAACTGAACATGCTCTGCTTTCCGCTTTTGTGGTTCTACGTATTTATGCAAACAAATTTTTTTTCTTCATGTGAACAGTTTTTTGAGTCTGCATAAGAAGTTGTTAAACAACTTCTTTGCGGAAATTTCTTAACGAAGGTTGAACTTTTATTTTCCAACATTATGTCGCTTTGATAATGGTTGTTGTTGTTTCCCTGAGCCACGGAAATAAAAATGTCTTCAATAGCACTCAGTTTTTGAAGGAATGAAAATGTTAGTCTGAGTAAAACATTATCTAATTGTTATAAAAAATATTATTTGGAGCATGAGTCATAATCTGCAGCGCCCCCTTCCTCTTGCGCGTGCGTATGCATATAAATGGCCTTTTGATACCTTAGTGACGGGGCTTTATCGCGTTTTTCCTATTAATCCTCATGGGGAATCTTTGGAGCCAGCGTTGAGTTAATTCATAGCCAATCCTCTCAAGAAGAAACCGTGATATTCAGATTAGTTAGTAGATATATAGGGAAGGTTTTGTAATCTCGAAGAGGGAGAAAGGAAGCTGAGATGCTGAACCCCGTGAGCTGATGGTAAGACATTAAACTTAGAAGCATAATTATAGAACGGGCTTTAGCGAGTTAAAGATATTAAGGAAGATAAAGATTCAAAGGATAACTTTGCTTAAAGATAAGAGGTTAGGATTCCAGGCGTCTATTTACTTAGAATTTAGGGATACGTTACATCACTCCTGATTGTCTTCCTATAGTAAGACTTGTGTTGTTCAATATATTTAGACAATGATAAATTGGATAAATTATGGCTAACTTGTGTGATCAATCATTTCCTCCTACAAATCTAGGTCACGTAGATGAAGAGATGGTACCCCAGGAAGGGGGCTATCACAAGTTTCCCTGCTTCAATTTCAGTGCGGCTGTTCTCTCTCGAAAATGTTCTGGATCAGAGATTCTTAAACTTTTCGGTGTGACAACCCTATTTTTTGTACAAAAACTTTTTTCAACCTCATAAGCATTGCGTTAAGTTTACACACGCTTGGGTATTTCTTTATGTGTTTCATTTATAGTATACATTGAAAATCGCTTAACACGAAACTGAGGGGACTGAAATATTTTTTCGTGTTAAAGGATATTGCGAAAAAATCTCCATATACCAACAAAATTAAGTTTATTATGTACAAAGATATGTATATATGCATGTACATATTTAATAAAAATCAATTAAACAAAAATATTCCCAAGAATTTAATGAAATTAAATATAAAATGTTCAAGAGAAGAGAGAGAGAGAGCTTTATGAAAAACAAAACAAACCTCATTTTGGATGACATAGGAACAGAAGCTGTATTTTTCATTTCATTTTCTTCATTAGAATCTGTATCACTGGTACTTTTTAAGCTTTGAACAAACTAGAAAATATCTTTGCCATAAAAAATTGGGGCCGTACACACATTATCATCATGTACTGCAACGAATTCCCTTGATGATACAATAGGATAGTTCACACACACACACACAATAATACAGAAATATTCTCTATCTTCGGTTGATGTTTTAAGTGTTTTCTTCATTCCGAGGAACGTTTCGTGTTAAGAGGAAAAAAATGCACGAAAATACATAGCAGTTTGTCGGGACCGTTGTATTATTTCGCGTTAACCAGTATTTCGTCTTAAGCGTCTTCGTGTTAAATGTATTTCAATGTATTATTGTTTTGCGGTAATGAGCACCCGCAATAAGTTTTTACTTTCAATATAACGATATAAAATTTTTAATTAAGTTGATAATAAAAAAACACGGTAAGTTATACACATGAACTATAATTTGTTTATTAAGTGAAGTCATTTTGAATTCCCTCTTCTGAGATCATATATCACTTTTTTATTAACCCTTTAAGGGGACATGGTACGATTTACATAAAAATTTTTAATTTAATTATTTTCATAATTTTTTTTTGGTTGCCACCTATGTGTATGTATGACGTAAAACAGATTTTGTGCTCAAATTTTCATAAAAAGCTAATCATTTAAATTTTTAAGGGAAAAAGTTGAAACTTATGGAGTGATTTTAAAATGCTACTCCTCCTACAAAAATTGACGTACATATTTAAAATTTGATTTACAAGTACATTTAACTATGTGTAATTATGACCGCACAAGGGATTAACAATGCTATATGCAAGATTTAGGCATCAGTGGGAACGATGTGCTCAATTATTTTTAATTATATGGCGACAGAAGATTAAAGTTGGGATGCTGGTACTCACAGTCCCATCGATATGAATCTAAATAAAAAATTAAACTTTTTTACTATTGTTATTAATGGTAATTAATAATTACCATTACACATTATTGCTATCCATCCATCTAGTACAGAACAGTACACATTATTGCAAATTATTTTTGTAATAAGATTAATCTAAAATCCAACATTTTCGGGAGACCTCAGCTGCAAGTCCTACGACCCCTAGTTTACGAAACACTGCTATAGATTTTTGCGTTTTCGATTTTTACAGTTGCGATTGTATAAATTTGTGAGTTTTGCTCTTGTCATGTTTTAACTTTAAATTTTTAGTTTTGATGCGGTATGATTCTTTGGAGAGTGGGCTGATGTAAATGGATGGATTTCCAACTTCTCCTTATGAAATAGCAATAAACACTATGTTGTAGAATTTCTAAGTTTACTCTCTTGAATTTTTAAGCAATCAATGCAGTAGTTTTAAGGGGTGTTGGAAAGCTAAAATCTTATTTTTTTTGACAATTTGAGATTTTTACATTTTCAAATTGTATAGATTTTAACCTTTCTAAAAATACCTTATTTTAATCTCTGGAGTATTTAGAAGCCCTTAAAACCTATTTTTAAATAATTGTTGAATCTGGGCCATGCCCATTTTAATGGCGAAAAATGTAAACAAAGTACTTGGTTTTGGCTTAAAAGTGTAACGTCTGATATAAACCAAAACATGTATCTTTTATTTTAAGTTGAGTCTTTTATTTTTTTATTTCCTAGCAGATTAGAAATCTCATTGCATACATTAAAATCAATTTATCTCAAAATGTAAATTTTAATGTTCGATGTACCTTTTCTGAGAAACTACTGTTCACATGTATGTAAATTTCTTATGAAATATTTATAATGATATCTAATATATACTGAAATGAGCTTTTCGTAAAAAACTCAAAAATTTATTTTTTACAAATTTTTTTATGTGAAAAATAGGTCAAATTTCACAATGTTTGATAAAAAAATTCATAATTTATTAAAAAATTCAAAATTTGCTTAAAGTCCTTTTCAGTATAATGACAAAGGTGTAATTTAAATGTATGAAAAATTTCAAGCATATATGTATAACAGATTTTGAGAAAAGGTATATCGAAAACAGCCAGTTTAACATTGTCAGTATAGAGAGAGAGAGGTTTCCAACTCCCCTTAAGAGCAGCAATGTTTTTGCATTATGTGATTAAGGCAACATTATTCTGCAACAATGATTGGTCATATATTACGCATGATACTCTGCACGTCTAGCATGCCAACTGGAGATGAGCGCAGGGCAACACTATTTAAAAATATCAGTTTCTGCGTTTCATTACGCTAATGCCATCTATTGGCCATTCATTAAAATAAAACGTATTACAAATTTTAAATTGGTTTTACATGCATTTCTATTCATGATAATAACATGGATCGATTCGACCCAGATTGGTAAAATGTGATTCTTTTTTCTGTGGCGATTTAAAATTTTTTTAAATAGCTGCAAAAGTGTTACATATAAAAGGAATTCATATTTTTGAGGAATGCATATGACGTTCGAACAATCAGAATTAAAATCTGTGAAAGATATCGAAAGATCAATCCTACAGAGTAGAAACATGATTTTTTTTTGTATAGTTAAATGGAGAATAATGAAAAATTAATAAATCAATTATTATTATTTTGAATTTCATTTTTAAGTTTAGGGTGTTTTAAATTTAATTCATATTTTGAAATCATTTAGATTATTCGTAAAAGAGCAGAAAGACAAAATTTCAAGTTAATGAAAAAAGCACGAGATTATGAAAAATAACAGGTGCGAGTGTTTCATTTTTATTTGATGACAAATATTTAATAGAAAAAACTTAACTATAATTACTTTAATTTTTTTTCGGAACCCAACATTTCAAGTCAATTTGCAAAATATGATAAATTGTTTTCTTTTTATATAAAACTAGCATTTTTTTCGAACGAAATAAGCCTAATGAGATTTCATGTAAAACTAGTTGTTGTTTTTTTCGAACAAAATAAGCCTAACAAGACGATCATTTAAATCTGATGGGTAAAATTATTCATCCATTTTAAATAAGGAACGATACAAAAAATTTACAAAAACAAAAGACAGTGGTGCATTATAGCTCTGACGTATAAAATTTTTTTGATTTCTTCACTAATGATTGATTTAAAGAATGATCGTAATAAAGGTTAAATTTAAATTAAAGAAATAGTTCAAATGAATTATCAGATAAAAAGGATCTAACGTATTTTAAAATAACTAATAAAATAATTTACAAAAAATATCAAGGAATAAATCAGAAGAAAAGGGCCTTCAAAATTGAGTTAGAGTGCATCTTTCATCTGCAGTACGATTTACTGTTATTAAGATAGTTCAATTTCCCTCGTAATAAATAAATGAAAATAAAAAAAACAAAAAGAACATAGTATTTTGTTTTGGAAACATTCATACTTATTGTTTTAATGTAAAAGTGGCTACATAGATTTATTGCTTTAACAAATAATCCCTTCTCCAAAGTTACATACTCTTGTTCTCTTAAAATACATTTTAAAAAATTCACATTCATGAAACTAAATCAAGAAGAATACAAATAATCTTTTTTAAAAAAAATTTAAACTTACATTTTCTTCTTAATTCTATATTATACTCGAAAATAAATTACAATGATTAAATAGCCATTTAACTTTTTAGGTGGCTTTTTAGTCACTTTACTTTTGGTACTTTTTTCCGATTGCCATACCTTGAGACTAAGTCTTTGTTAAAAATAATATCGACAGACAAACTGAAAATTGGGCATTCGATTGTTCTAATGCATGCGGCAAAAAGAAAAAAAACCCCATTTTCCCGCGCAAGGGATGACACACTAAATGGTTACAAAAAGAATAACTCGAAAAAGATAACACAGGAAAAGGAAGAATACTTTTCATAGATCCTGCCAATAAAATCTCCCTACACTAAAATTTTCCCCTTTCTTTATCATTTTGTATTTTATGGAAGCCAATTTCCGAAACAAGATAAATGCGACCTTTATAACGGTATGGAAACAACAAAACACGAATTCTTGATTGATCCTTTCAATACTTGTTCATTTTGAAACTGTTCCAATTAGATGTACTGCTACGGTAGAATTGGAATATTGAAATTTGTAACCTGAAAATTAGGTTTATATTGTAATATATCAAATTTCGATAAACGAAATTTCAAGGCATAAAAAAAAGAATGAGCAAAATATCGTCCAAGTCAGTTCAGCATTACTAAATTCAGTTCCTTACGGTGAACCCTTGTCTCGGGCGATAGTGCCTTTTGATATCAAAGTGATTGAGCTCGCCAAAAATGCGGTCGCTCAGGTAACCTTATCATTGAGTGGAAAAAGTTGAGTGATGTTGATAAGACGCAGGACACTCATAACAAATATTGAATGATAAGGGGTATGTCGCTGCTGCATAGAAACACAGAACGAATCCTCGCCATTTTTACAAAGACCATTTCTTTTGGATAATTAATTTACTTTTTTGACAAAGGTAAGTGTGGTTTTAGTTGAGATTTTTGCTTGAATACCATAAAAAGAAATATTGTTAAGAAAGTAACAGTTTTTAGTAAAAGCAATTATTACAAGCTCCTTTTTGTGTGTGAGTTTTTGGAAATACCGTTGCATGTTAAGGCTTGTAAAATTTCAAAACATTTAAGAGTTTCATTTGTGGGGATTCTTAGAACGTTCTGCCTTTTTTTTTTGTCTTTGAATTATGTTGTGTTTTGCTTACGTCAGCCTTCTTGCTGTAAACAGTGTGTATAAAAAACATGTGTTTAATTAATGAAATATTTATTTAAGATAAAAAGTTTGCAAAAAAGAAACTTTTCTATTAAAAGAATTTGTGTTATTTAATATAGCTTTAAAGAACTTAAACAATTTTGATTTTGACTGAATGCTTTATTTAATATAGTAATACTTTGATGAAATATATAAATGTAAGTAAATAGAATATTTCTTAAGGGCTTGCGTAATTCAATTCCTCGTGTTTTATTGTTCGTTTGTCTCACAACAGCGGGGGGCACAATTTAAATTAATAAATATTTCAACTATTTGCTTAGAGAAATGTTTTGTAGCTTTCCACCCTATGAGACTACATGAATACTTCCGGTTGCAACGGATTTCTCAACGTATCTGCGATCGCCCACACAATAAGAAAACTGAAATGCGTCATAGAATTTCAAAAACTGAACTAGTGGTTTACTCTGTAATTTCTAGACTTATAGCTCCTTAAAGTAAATTCGAACTCTTTTTTTTTTTTCAATATTAGTTACATAACCATAATTGTAGCTTAAAAATGTTCAGTATATTGAGGCAATACCTTATATTTTGTTTTCTGTAGTAAATTATTTAATTAATAAAAATGTATGGGTTAACTTTGTATCTAGCCATGTTTCCAATAAATTAGACAAAAATAAGTTAAGTACAATTTTAATTTGATTAATTAAATAAAAAATCGTAGATTTTGAAGGAACTAGTTATATTTATTTAAAACATTCATCACCATGAAGCCATCATTAATTTTGTTGGTAACAGCTAAATTGATATTAACTTATGCAAGTAGTATAATTGTGTTGTAACTTTAATATTAACCCTTTAACCCTAATTTATATAACCCTTTAATATTATTAGTTTTTTAAAATATTAATCCTTAATATTGAGTTGCACGAACCGACATTAAATGAAAAATTTGGAAATTGATTTGTCTAGAACTTATAAAAATGTAAGAAAAGTTATTTATTTACGCATTAAAGCCTTTATATCTCTTTTAAAGAGAAAGCCTTTATATCTCCAAATCTAATAAAAATATATATCAAAATAATAAATAAAAACCAAAAGGAAATTTCAAGCTTAAACAAAATCGTTTATTACCAAGAAATGACATTTCTGAAAAAAATGAAACATTTTTTTTCAAGTTGGAAAAATTTTAAAATAGCTGTCAGCAGTTTTAAAATATCTATATTCAGGAAGAAAGAAATGAATTGCTTAAGATTTGTACGAATAACATTTTGCAAAATAAAAAAAAGGAACGACAAATATTTAACTAGTACAAATAAAAAAAAATTTAAAATAAGAATATCGGAAGATATTTTACTAAAGGTTTATGGAGATCAATGGAATTGTATATATTTCAATCACACACACACACACAATCTCTTATATATCTTACTTAATTGAAATATTTTTTGGAATTATGTAATACTTATTACAACAATGCATATAAGTTTTTGAATAATTATTCAGATAAAAAAAACATTTACTAACAATGATTTTTTTTATAAAATTTATTCCCATTTACTTTTAACTTTTTAATGTTTCTTAATTTCGGATATGGAATCAAAATTAACTTTTTTTTTTTAATCCTTCCCGTGACAGGCTTTCTTGAAAGAATTGTAATTCTGAATCAAGAATTGATTATTTAAATGATTTAAAGTCTATATATTTCATATCTGGTGAAAAAATATAGTGTCTACTTTTGACTGCGACTGATTTTTTTGAAGATAGATGTATTATTACCGTTATATTAATTTGATATTCATTTTGTTATACTTCAGTTTTAAGTCTAAAATTATTCTTTTGTTTGCTTTAAATCACCCATTTTTATATCAAACTAAATTTGCGCATTACTGAGATTACCTCCTATTTTTGTTGTGAAAATAATGTGTAGCATGTATTATTTTTTCATTTTGGATTTAAAATTGTTCATTTAGACCGGGCTCATATATTTTTCAAAAATTGTGCTTTATAATTATTTTAATATAAAGAGTAGTAAATACTTAGATTTTTTTTGACAAAAATAATTTATATCGCAGGTTGATTTCCACTTGTGTTTCATTGATATTTTTATGGTGTTTATGTACTATACCATCGACCCATTGGGTAAAATCAAAAGATGTCGCCAAATGCCGCGGTAAGCAGCTAATTGTAAAAACCCATTCCCAAACATGTTTAAACAGCATTTGTGGACATACTTGAATTGGCAGCATTGATTGGGAGAAATTGATCGACGTATAATGCTTAAGTACATTTTTTACCATATATATTAGCCACCAAAGGGATACCAATAAAGAGGTCTGCTAATATCTTTTTAGAGTGAGTGAGTGAACATTAATGTCGCACTATTCAACTGCACGAGCGCTTTTGGCAAAAAGGACCTCTTAATTTTGTAGCATTGTCAAGTGACGAGAACGACACCTGAGCTGCCACCCCTTATTCCTAACTTCCACACCAAACCAACGGGAGAACATTTGAGCTTCGATATATTAAACACGCATTGGCTCGCTCTGCATGGTGGGTCTTCAGCGGTACTGACTCGAATTCATGATATCCCAGCCATGAATCCGTTGCCTTGACCGCTAGGCTACAGAGGCCTACAATATCTTTTTAGAATTATGTTCCTTATAAATCTAGTCATTAAAGCAGAAATTTACTTAGAAACGAAGACTTTTTTTCAACTTAATGGGAGCTGCCATGCTAAATGTAGCATGGATGAGATCCGTCTGCCATTGCAGATATGAAGAATGGGGTTTTCCAGCCCAGAGGCGACTTTGTTTTAATTTATTTAGGGGTTATTCATTTAATTCCACTATTTAATCTTGATTTCTGGAATAGTGTTCAAGAAACTTATATGGTTTGTTCTTACAAGTAGAATAATTGATTAATCTCAATTATTAAATCTATTGTAAAGTTATTTAAAAAATCACTTTTTTTCTGAATGATTTGTACAGAATTCCTTATTTAGTTATTTCAATTTTTGTACTAAATTAAAGAATAATTCTTGATAACTATGATATCATTCATATCTGAATTTATATAAAAATTATACGAAATATGGAAAATATCTTCGTGTATTTTTTTAGATAGAACCCCTTGATGGTTAAAACTTTCTGTTCAAAACTGTGTATCAAACATTTTTTTATTTGTTTTAAGATAAGAAATAACGAAAATAAAAAGATGTGTTTTAATGATTTCAAAAATGTTTTTTATCTGCGATAGTTTCTTCCTCAGAAAATATGTTTAATTGAGAAAGTTATACGTTTGTCAAGTTTCCTTTTCGAAAATATTTATAGTTTTAGTTGAAAGCCCTTCGCAGATTACTCTACATCAGGGGTGGGCAGAGTTTTACATGGCACGGTCTACTTTTAATTTTTTCAAGGTGTTGCGATCCACCATGTAACGTAGGTGTGATGAGCGAAAAAAAAAGCTCAACACAATATTTGTATTACAACAATAATAAACACAGTGTGTACTTACATACATAACTACAGCAGAAAAACTTAATCTTTTAAAACTACGTTTTCAATAAAACGCAAAATACGAACATAATAATTATACCCATAAATTTAATATCAAATAATGCATCTTCAAACAATTCACAATACATCACAAATGAAATAATTTTCACTTAAAATTAGTTCTTATAGCTATAGTCTTAATAGACGACTTAGTCTTCATTTTACACCCCCCCCTCCAATCTTGAATAACTTGGTATATAATTACTAACTGCTAATCTTACACTGGATTCTAAGTGGTCGTCTGTGAAACGGGAATATGTTGTCTTAATTATATTCTCCGTTGAAAATGTAGATTTACACTGGTAGGTAGAAAGAACGATATTAAGTGAATCGCAGTTTTTTTTAAATTTGGGATACTTTACTTCGACTAATAGATTCCAAAAGTTATTCTTTACAAATTACGTCCTTTTGAAAGAGAAAAGCTTCGATTTCCTCGAGAGATAAAGAGAACATGTACCACATATTTAGTCATATTTTTCACATTAACATTACCAAATGGATAACCCATGAATGCGATTCTAGTCTAGTAAATTCTTGAAAACGTCTCTCAAATTTGGGTTGGAGTTTTATTCACGGGTGTTTCCATTATCTTGATAACCATCTGTGTTTCTTTTAGTATGCGCGTCTAAGGTTTTATGTGAAGGTGGTCACCCCAAAATGTCTTGGCGGTCCACTGGTCGATCGCGATCGACTTAATGCCCATTCCGGCTCTACATTATAGTTAAAAATTTCTCATTTGGTATCTGCTTAAAATTTCACAGCTTCTCATAAACGTATTAACTTTAATTTACAAAATTGAGCACAAAATTATTCCCGAAAGAATTTTGAATTAGTACTTTTAGAGTTTTATTCATATAATATTGATGAGGGCTTGCGTCTCAAAGTTTATTTAAGATGCTACTTAATATAGATGCAAGTAAATACTAAAAGATTAAATTCATTATATATACATATTTTGATCAGCTTAAAATATATTGAATTATAAAATTATGTACATTATTTAATTTCTCTCACATTCTTGCAGTTTAAAACGCGTAAATTAAACAAAATTTCGCAAAAAAATAATTAAACAAAATTTTTGTGGATGAGATAGACCAACAAAATCGAAATAAAAAGAAATCTGCAAAGGAATTCAATTTTAAAAAGCTTATTCAGAATTTCTATTTTATAAATAAATTAACATTTCAACTTTTATTAAATCTACAAAGAGCTTTAGAATAATATTAAATGTACTTTATATACATAAATTTCTGAATTTTTTAAAAATCTGAACCTTTTTTCACTATTTAAAATCCACCCTCTTTAGTATTTTGGTTTAATTGCCCTCAAGGACTTACCTTATTTAAGTAAGCACCGTGGACTCGAGAAAACATTCATCTTTATTCGGTGGGGTTTACTGTTGTGGATACAGATTCGAATTTAAATAGAATGTGAGGACTGTAAAATTTAAAAAGAAATGATCTAATGAATCTAAGAACACGAACGAATAGTTTTGAATAAATCATTAACAAAAAATAGAATTTTGACAAAATAAGAATTTTAGCATTAAGAATTCCACAAGAACGAAGTTTCAACATACCTCCCTTTATTCCACGATTTTCCAATAAGAACAAATTGCGAATAAAGCAAAACAAAACGCGAATCTGTATCCAGATACTATACATTAACAGAAACGCTTGACAAATAAAAAATAATTAAATACATCGGTGCAGCTTCAGTTCATGAGCCAACTGTGTTTGCTGGATGAGTGAGTGAATATTAACGTCACGCTGTTCAGCTACACGAGGGCTTTTGGCGACGGACCACATAATTTTGAACCATGGTCAAGTGACGTGGACAACACCTGAGCTGGCACCCCTTCTCCTAACTACCACCCCACACGAACGGGAGGACGTTTCAGCTCTCGACAGATTTAATGTGCACCGCTTCCCTACACGGCGGGTCTTTAGTGGTACTGGGCTCCATGATCCAATACCTTGACCACTAAGGTATGTCAGCTCCTGTGTTTGCTGGACCTGAATGATGCTGCCCGGGATGTCTTAGAAATCGCTCTCTCTGTATATGAGTTCGAGCCTTCTTCCTTAAACAATACTTTTAGTTGACTTCCTCTTTTCACACATTACATCTTGATTACAAATAAACATTTGTAACAATTACTTACACAATACACTTGATTATACTATAAATTTAATAAATGTTGAATAATTTTGGCTAAATATAGTCCTTGTCCGGATAAAATCATCCAACCACAACTAACCCTTTTCACTTTTAAAAACACGTTGAATCAGGGGCGAGCAAACTTTTCCAGGGTACAGGCTACTTCTAATTTTTTCAAAGTGTTGCGGTCCCTCCAATGACGTAGGTGTGGTGAGCTAAAAAAAGGTTTATAATATCTATTATAACTTAATAATAAATACGAAATATGTACTTACCTGCATAACGACAATAAAACAAACTTACACCTTTAAGACCCCGTTTAAAGTAAAACCCAAGATACACACACATAATAATAATAGTCACAAATATAATATCAAATGCTACATTTGTTACGAACAATTCAAAATACATTACAAAATAGGATATTTTTATCAAGTTAATTCTCGTAATTACAGTCAGTAGAAGACTTTGTCTGCATACTGTCGGCCGATCTGGAATACTTCGGAATATATTTTAAGAACTGCTAATCTTCAGGCGGTCACACCCCAAAATGTCTTGGTGGTCGACCGCGATCAACTTAATGCCCCTAACGGTGTGTTAAATAAAATGGGACACGATGTAATAACTTTCTCCATTCTTACTGCATCTGGACAATATTATGATCACATTTATGATTCAGATGAAATTAATAAATTCAAAGGAACTCGTCGATTGATCAATGTAATTAATAGACATCTAAAAAGAGACTTTTCTATTATGGATGCCACTTTCTATCAGCTTATCCGATTTCTGACCATAAAAAAGCCTTGGCATGGAATTTCTTAAAATTCAGCTTAACATTTTCTGAGTTTTGGGAACTTAAAAAAAAAGGGAGTTCAATATTTAAAATATTTGGTGATGGCACTTTTAGTGTGTGTGATTACTCAAAAATGTTTAGCATTCAAATAATCTAATTACTTTTCACAATATTAACTATTAAAAGAGTTTTATAAGAAACCCACACCTTTGACTAAGGAGAGAAAAAAATGACACAAACAATTTTTTTTTCTTGGGGGGGAGGGTATTGAACTATTTTTTGTTGAAATAATTCACGTGATAAATAAATGTTTTGAATACAAATTGGATCACGGAATTCTCTGCTAAATGTACGTGTTTAACCTTTGAGAAATTAAAGTTATTGGAAATGATTATTCATTAGTATGAAATAAACTTACTTCTAGGCCCCAAACTCTTCAAGAGTAACAACTATATCAAAGTAGAAAAACACCTCTAAAAATTCCTGAGTATATTCATTTACATACAGATAGTACAAATCGCTTATACGAAATTAAAAGCATCCTTACAATATTATTTTATTAACAAAAAATGTTGCAACTCTAAAATTTTGAGAAACAAAATTTTTTAATCGCTTGCGTTTTGAATATTGTTTTTGGAGGATTACATTTATTATGTGTTTTTAAATTGTTAGAAATGAATAAATACTCAACAAAAACTTATATTATGTAATTCAATTATGTGTGAAAAAATAGTTTTGCCTGTAAAATATTTATATTACTATATTTTTTTCTATAAAAAAGAACACTTTTAAGTTCAAATTTTTATGTATAAAAATGAAATTGGGACTGATTCTCTTTAAGTTAAAAAGTTTGTACACTTGTTCATAACTAATGTACTGTGAGTCTAAACATCAGGCGGTGTTCGAAAGTTACTGAATATTACAAATAATCATTTTTCATTTCGTGACTAACAATGTATAAGAATTAATATAAGTGTTAAAAAACTCATCAGGAGAAAAAGGATTGTAATGGGCTCAATTTATGCCGGTCACCTAATAAAGGCAATCACGTGCTCTCCATTGAATTCAAAACTGACAGTAGACTTGTACTTGTTCTGCTTGTAAAATTTAGATAAAATTTCAAATATAATAATTGGGCAAAGATATTCAAATATTATGAATAAAAAATTCTTCAGGAAATTATAAATTTAAAAAAAAACCCTTATTTTATGCATGTATTTTTAAATCAAGTGTATTTTGGCTTACTTTTGTACTTTATTTTTGTTGACAAATATGAATTTTTTAAAAAAGAATTTCCGTAAAAAAGCAAAAGTTGGCAACAACGAAGTTAGGAACACACGGGATTGTGATTATCATGTGATCTATATATGAATTGACCACATTACGGAAAAGTTATAGAAAATTTCTACTTTCCATTCTATCTTTTGAGCTATTGTGTCATGTTTTTCATTGCTGTAATTATTATTTCGATCCACGAATAATAAACATTTCATTAATTTTTTTTATGCTTAATACTCTTTGAGACTTTTTTAATTGGTAAAAAAGTTATGTAGAAAAAGAATTCGTTGGAAAAATCATCCTTGTTTTTTAGTTGTAAATATCGAGCACAGTAGAAAATCCATTATAGCACCATTATCTCCTATACAACTTTTTGGAAATTCGGCCAAGATAAAGACTCGTAGTTGCAGATAGAAAAGAAACAATTCACTTCGCTTTATCTCTTTTGGCGTTTGTTTCCTCTTATAAGAATAATTTATAACGTGATTTTTTTTCCTCTTCTGATTGTATTTAAAACTCAGCAAGAATTTTAAAAAATGCGATGAAGGATTCAGAAACAGAAAAGAAAGAAGCAAACAAAATTTTTTAAACGTTATGTATTGCAAAAAAGTTTTAAAAACATTTGAATAAAATTTCATAATCACAGTTATACAATTATATATAATTTTTCAATAACTTTCATAAAAATCATTCTTAATACATACAATAATTCAATTACTTTGAAATCGTTATACTATTTATTTTATTTTACTTATCAAATGCTTGGCCATTGACCATCAGGTCACACATTCGGCAGGAAATCGTTGTACTCAGATTATGAATCCTAAACTTATGGAAAGTTTTTTCAAACAATTCTTATTGTTGGATTCGAAATCATTCATAAAACTCATCTCTTGCCCCCCCCCCTTTTTTTTTGAATATTTAAAGTTTTAGAAGTATTTAGATTATCATTTATTTTTTAAAAATTACAAATGTATGAGTTTTTAGGTAATAATATGAAAATTTATAATTGCTCTAAAAATTGCACACATCGTCTTTTTTTAAACTCATTTTATTATTTAATTCATATAATTTCTTAGTAATTTGTTTTACTTTAATTCATCTCTTTCTGTTCGTTTGAATTTTCTTTTATTTAAAGGATCTAAGTTAAACAAATCCTCAATAATGTTTTTCTTTAAAACTTTTTTATTATTTGAATCAATATTTTAACTCTTTAGTCTTATGCCATATATATATATTTTCTTCAAAAAATATTCAATTTATTTATAGTTTAATCATTTATCTTCTTTGTCTTTCAATTTAATTTCCTATTTATAAAGTAGGTAACAATTTATAGTTAAGAAAATAAATAAATAAATAATGCTTTGAGCGAAATATAAGAAACCAAAGAACATATAAGAGGTATTAAATTTCAGTAAGCTTTAATGATTTAGAAATATTACATTTATTATAAATTTTTTCGTTGTTAAATTCCTTTATATATTACTGTGTGGCCACGGTAACTGAGTGGTTAAAGTAAAGGTCTCGTGGGGCCAGTGTGTCCTGAGTTCGAGGCTAGTGCCGCTGAAAACCCGCCATGCAGATAGGGTTGGTGAGCGTTAAATATGTCGAAGCTAAAACGTTCGCTGGTTGGTTTGGTGGGGAAGTTAGGAAAGGAAAGGTGCCAGCTCCGGTGTCGTCCTCTTCATTTGACCATAGTTCAAAATTACGAGGTCCGTTGCCCAAAACCTTCATGTAGGTCATTAGTGCGATGTTGATATTCACTCACTCACTCACCCTTTTTTGCTGTTTTTCGATACCTTTAAATCTTAGAAATTTGATATACTTTCCGTTTTTCATAGTTTGAAAATATTTTCGATTGATTTTCCGACATATATAATTTTAACTAATTTTCAAATGTTTTTGTTATATAATTGTGTGTAGCGCGGGAAATTGCTAAGTTTTAATGATACTTTATTCCAATTCATTTTACTGAACATAACAGAATTTATATGCATGTTAAGTGATTAAAGATTTGAAATTCATAATTTGATCTACTCTAAAATATTTTAATAATTGATATAAATGTAAATAGATATGTACTAAAGAATTTGTGAGGTTTTGAAAAGATTTAAGTCATATACAAACATGTTTCTCAAATAATATTAAAGAAAGGAAAAGTATATTTATTAATCAATTTCTTAAAAGTAAAAAAAAAATTGTAACATCATATGATAAGAAGGATTATATAATTATGAATATTGTCATAATGCAGTAAATTAATCATACAATTATTCGCTGTAAAATATCTATATATAAATTTCTAATTATTGTTTTTTATTCCAAATGTCTTCTGGAAAATCCCTTTGCTTAGATTTATTTTCTTAATGCAATTTTAATGTTCAATAGTTCCATCTTTATAAAATATAAAACCTACATTTTCAATATTTATTTGTTATTTATGAAAAAAATATTTCCACTTTTCTTTTTGTTTGTGTAGTATTTTTTATATATACTAGCTGGTATATATATATATATATACTCATTTTTCACGCGGGTGAATTAAAAAATAAAATAGAGATTCAAGGAGAAAAAAAAAGAAATTTTTTACTTGTTAAATTTACGTGAATTGCAAATTAAACAAAAAAGGGGGCTTTTTTAGCATATCTCTGCTCCACGAAAAATCATATTTGCAAAATTTAAAATCTGTAGGTTTAATAGTTGAGAAAAGGGCCTTTTTTTTTTTATCTAGGGGGGGGGGGGGGGGTGGGGGGGGGGGGGGGGGGGGTGTGGGGGG
>BMAV01022796.1:0-65224 GCA_019973955.1 Trichonephila inaurata madagascariensis
TGGCAAAGGGAAAAAATTCCCATTCCGTTAAAAACGAAGTCTTCAAAACGTTCTTGGCGAGTGTTTTCCCCCTTTACAACAGGACGTCCCACCGGGGAAATACCGCATGTTCGGCCCGGGGACACCCTCTTAATAAACATCGTTTTTAAGGAAAAGTCAAAATTTCATTTTAAATGCAAATTTTGCAGCGTTTTCAATTTCAAAACTTTAAAATAATACGTTTTGATGTTTTCCCCCTATCGCCATCTTGAATTTCGCGCTCCGGCGTTGCGTGTTGTGGTAGGGTTGCAACTCCGAAACACAACACGCAAAAACGCGCCAAATTGGCAATTTTTCAAAATTTGGCGGAAAAGCGGCCGATTCGACAATTTCACCACGATTTTTAGCAGGAAGAATTTGAATATATTTTAAATGAATTAAATAATTAGACTTTTAACGTAGGTTTACAAAATTAAAAAAATTAAATTTATGAATTGCAAGTGGAAATCGATTTGCAACTTTTTTCCCCTCTTCGTGCTACATTGCTGCATATGTTTCTGGCAACTTTGCGTCAGCACTCTCCGGTGCAGAAACTAACTTTGCAGGAGGGTCCTTGAATATTCCGTTACGCCTCTAACGGTGGTATTCTCAATCGCGAGTTAAACTCGGGTTATCCTCGAATCGGAGGTAACACGCAGATTGGCGAAACATCGTTATTCTCAATTGCGGATCGCGCCAAATCCACGGATTATTCATCCAAAGTTAACCCGCCGATTCTACCCGCCGATTTCGGAGGGTAACTCGCGGTTTTCGATCATTTTGTAAACAAAGATGGACGACCGCTTCGATTCTTTTCTGCTTGAGGATTTAGAAGCATTAGAAAGTATTGAAAGAAGGTCAGTTTTCATTCCTGAACATAGGAACAACGATTTAGATGAAATGGATGAAGATGATTTCCGTCGTCGATACAGATTTTATAAAGGCACCATCGAGACACTTGTAAAATTACTGCGCACAAAGTTAGATTCTGCTACTGGCCGAAATCATGCTTTGACTGCAGCTGAGAAAGTTCTGGCGGCTGTTCGTTTTTTTGCGTTCGGTAATCGTCAAATTAATGTTGGTGATTTACACAGCATAAGTCAGCCATCCACGAGCAGAGCGATTACCGATGTTGCAAGGGCTCTTGCAGAATTACGACCGCAATATATCTATTTGCCACAAACTGAAGATGAGAGAATGCAGGTGAGTTTTATTCATGTTCAGTGAATTTATAATTTGTTTCGTGACAAAAATGTCTATATGTACATTTAATGCAAAAGTATTTTTGTAAATAAATATATATATATTAGTTTTTATCTGAATCACTTGAAAAACAAAAAAAATATTAATTCATAGCAACATATTCGTAAAAGATTAAATATGCAAAACTCTTGATTGTTGGCATTTCCCTAATTTCATATTACTTGAAGAGCATGTAGAAAAAAATTTACATTGCATACACATGGAAAGACATAAAAATATATAAGCACAGAGAGAATATTACTCAGTAGAAAGTCATACATGCAATAAGAGTGGCCCTAAGGCATTCATAAGAAGGTCCAAGAAATATTTTCCCTTGCTCCAGCTGTTATCGTTGAACAATTATGCGTTAGAGTAATGAGTTTTGTAACGTGTTAAATGGGCTTTATTACTGCATGGGCAAACCGGGCTTCAGCCCAAAAACTATTAAGAATGTGTATTAACTTAAGCAAATTTATATTTTAAAATGAATTCATTGCTTTTTTAAAAATGAAACTCAAGTCAAATATTTTGAATTACCAGTAAAATAATCTCTGCTTCTAAATTTTGATGCATATTTTGAGTTATTTGATCATTAAATTTTGTTACCAGTATTAATAGAAGGGGAAAAAGCATGACAGAGGCAATGCTTGCATTTTGGCGGGTGGAGAGCGTTGCTGGCTTGTACATTTATCAACATAAATGGTGATTTCATGTTAGTATGCAATAAAAATATTTTTAATTCTAATAATAACAATGTCACAAAAAATTTGCTGATAGATTTTACACCAGTTATCATAAGTCATTATGATAAACTTATACTGGCAGATTAGTTTCTGATTAATTGTCATACAGGATTTGGAAAATTCACCATGGGTGTTCGTTTTTTTTCAGGTTTCGTCACATCAGTTCCTGATGTAGTTTACAAATGGCTATCCCTATTGCATCGAAATACTGTAATGTTTATGTAACAAGAAAGATAGTTGTATGTAGTTCTTACTGTTTGTGTTATCAAGTTTAGTCACATCTTTATGCATTACTTCTCAGATCAGTCAAAAATTCTACCGAGAATTTGGATTCCCTGGCGTTTATGGTGCTCTGGATTGCTCGCTAATCAAAATCCTAAACCCTGGAGGAAGCTTAGCAGAGACATTTAGGTGCCGTAAAGGATTTTTTGCATTAAATGTACAAACTGTGAGTGATCCCAACCTTTTCCCTAACAACATAGTTGTGCGGTGGCCAGGAAGTAACCCCATGACTCAGGGGTTTGACCACCTTACCTCAGGGCACATTTAGAAACGAAGTACCAAGTAGTTACCACCTATTAGGAGATAGTGGCTATCCTCTTGCATCTTACCTGATGACACCTTTTTCTTAATCCAGTTGGAGCAGGTCAAGTGAGGTACTTATGTTTTTTATATACCTCTATTGCGATTATTTTTTGTCTTATGTTTTATGTCAGAGAAATCATTTTTTGTATGTAATATGATTATACATCTAACTAAAATTTAAAAAAATAATTTTCACAATTCCAGATACAAGATAGAAAATATAATGAAATACACTTTAAAAAATTTATAGGGGAATCCAACTCAGGGCCAAAAAAATGACATTTATGTGTCCCACAAGGGGGGTAAATTAAAAAAATTTTTTTTTAAAAGAAGTGTCTTTTTTTTGGAAATTTTAGTCAAAATTTTTTTTTTATAGTTATTGTTAGTTTTTTTTAAAAGTGTTATTTATGTAAATCTATATGCATTTCATGGGTATAATGCAGCTCACGCACAAGGCAAGAAATGCCGAGAGAAAAATATGGTGGGGGGAAAAAAAGATTTTTTTGGGATTGACACCCCAAAATTCCCGATTTTCCCTGGAGACTGCACAAACAGTTATTTTTCAGAAAGCTGTGCTACAAAACCTTGCTCTCAGTTTGGGGTGATTATGAGGATGAGGTTTCCCTTTCCCACTGCAGCAAGATGATACTATGAAAAAACCATAGCCAAGAACAGGGGGAATAGCCAAGAGGAAACCAATTTTTTGCAAATTTTTTTTAATTGATTTTTTTTGGGAAATGTTTTGTAAATAATTTTGTTAGTAAAAACATTTTTTAAATACATACTTTTTCAGAGAGCCTTTGTTAAAAAGAATCTCCAAGAAGGAGGCTATAATGGGTGTTCTGACCCATGTGCAATTATTGATGAAAAAAAGGGTTTTATATAAATAAAAAATGAAAACTCAAATTGATATTTAAAAAGAGTACATGTGATTCTATTTTTTAGCTTTTTTCATAATCTCCCCTTTTTGGGATACCATGAAAAAATGGAACAACTAATAATGGAATTTTTTTTTGTTTAAAAAAATTATGAAATAAATATAAATAAGCATGGGTATGCTTCCCTTGGATCACAAATTAAAAATTAATCGGATGAATTTTATATTAAAAAACGGCATTAAATTTTTTAATAACACATTCAATTTTTTTTTTTCTTCATATAAAGTGCCTGTAACATGTAGACCCAAATTTTTTAAAAAAATTGTACAATATTAAGAGGGGGAATGTATCAAAAAGGGGCAATTTTTTCAAAATGTTTTTAATTACCCTCAGTTTTAAATTTTATTTTTTTTTTATTAAATTCCGTGATTTATATCTATAAAAGATGGTTCAAATTTTTTGTAAAAGTTTACTTTTTTTAAACCCATTGTTTATCTCATATTAGAGGGGTTAATAGGGAAAGTTTTTGATTAATAAATAGTTATGCATTGATGAAAACGAATTTTTTTTTTACAGCAAAAAGGGTTGCAAATTAGATTAAAAAAATACAATACATATATATAAATAAATAACAAAAAAATATCTTTTACAATTAAATTAAAAAATTATTTGATGAGAAAAAAACAAATTTTTTTAAAAACAATTTAAATGATGAATAATACTATATAAAAATATGTGAATTTAAAAAAAAAATCACAAGATTGTTGCTTTGGGACTTTCCCACAAATTTTTTCAGGTTATAAAGTAACTCAATGTATTTCACCCGCAGCACTGAAAAAAAAGAATTTTCAAAAAAAAAAAAAAAAAAAATGTACAACCAGACCTAACAAATAATTTCCAGTAATTGGGGTTGTTTTTTTTTTTTAAATTGGCAAAAGAATCACTTTGTTTTTAAAGCAAAAAAGAAATTTTTTTTAAAAAAAATCCATATGCAGCAAGTATGTCTTTTCCCGAACGAAAAAAAAGAATAATTAACTATACAAAGTTTAAGAGCAAAATAGTCGAAAAAAAATGACGCCGATGGCGGAGCAAGAATCACGGGGCTGGTGGTGGCGCCCATAAATTTCCCATTGAATTAAATTACAGATACAGCATTTTTTGTTCATTTAAAAAAAATAAAAATTACATCAATTTTTTTTTTCAAAATTTCCAATTTAAATTTTTTTTGTTTAAGAATTATAATTTTCCAAATTTCCTTTTAAAACCTTCATTTTTAAAAAAAGTGCTTTTTTTTTTTTTAACGCCATGGTAGCTCAGCTCTTCTTCCCTAAATTGTGCAATTTTTTCCCCAATCCTGTTGATATTAATTTTTTTTTGCATTGGTTGTTTTCCTGAAAAGTGCTTCGCTTTTTTTAAAAAGCTTTTGGGTTCTTGTTTTTTTTTTTCTTTTTTTTTGGTGTTTTTGTGCTGGGATGGTTTTCCCCTGGTTTTGGGAATTTTTGGAATTTTGCTCCATTCCCAAATTTCCTACAAACAAAATAAAATTTTAAATTAAGTCTGTCTTAGTTTAAAACAAAAAAAAATCAACAAAGAACCCAAAATTTATACCACAATTTCAGTTTCATTTCCTGTAAAAATATGTTTTTTTTATGCTAGAGTATGATTTAATGTTTTCAATTCATTTTTATACATTACAAAAATACTACTCAAAAAGTTTACACCAAATTATGTACATTTAAAAAAAGCTGTCTATATTTATATATTGAATGCTAGTGTATGTTTTTTGTTACCCTTCACCCCCAAAAATAAATTTAATAATGGCTTTTCCCTTGTGTACTAAAAAAGGGGATGTGCTATGATATATATTGGTACTTACATCAAGGGGGTGGTCATCAAAATAAAAAAAATTTCCATCCGCTTGTACTTCTATAGATTCAACACCCCGAAAAAACTTTTTTTAAATATAAATTTCTACAACTAATAAATATGATGTTATAAAAGTCATTCCCATAGCATAATAAAATTTTCCTTCCTTATTTTAAGCTGGAGTTTTTTTTTAACAAATTTGGGTTTTGAGGAAATTAAGTATATTTTGCCACAAAAACAACGAGGGGAAATATTTACATGATGAAGCATATGTATATTGTGTGGTTTGGGAAATTTAGGCCCTTTTCAACATCACCAGACATAAGCAGGCTACTTTTTTTAAACCCAAATAAGCTGCTTTTGGTTGGCTAAAACTCTTTCTGAAAAAATTTAAATATTTTTTATTTAAAATTTTTTTTCTTTTTCTATATTGTAAAATATTGATAAAATGTGTGTATATAATGTGTTTTGTGACAAATAAAATTGGGTTTAATACCTATAGTATAATTTTTTGTTAGATGGAATTAAAAAATTCAGTAACATGTTCTGGGTTTTTGATAAATGTGACTTAATGGGGCCTAAATTCAATTAAATTTATTCTTCACAAAAAAATGGATTTTTTTCCCAAGATTTTTTTAGAAATCATAAAAATTGGGAAAAATTAGGGCATTAGAAATTATTTAAAATTAATGATTATATACATAATAAACATTCTATTTTTTAAATTACACAAGGGTTACTGGAAAAAATTTTTAAAAAAAAAAAATAGATTAGGATATACATACTTGTATACAATCAAAATATAAATTGAAATTTTAAAAAAAAATAAGAGTTTTTGAATTTTCATTGTATAACATTTAACAACATTTCCTAATAGTATTACCAATTCTTTTTTTTTTGTACCATGCCCCCCTTATTAAAAATTTAAAAACAGCCCCCCAAATTATTGATTGGCCCCCCTTTTTTGGCAGCATATCAGAACATTTAAAATGTAGGCCAATGTAATCAAAAAAATTCCCCAATGTTAAAGCTGAAAATAGTCATTCGATTTTTTTTTTTAGAAGTTTTTTATTTTTTATTAATTTTAATTGGTTATTTATTTAATTTTTTCCCGGGGTGGGAAAAGGGTTTTCCCGAAATGTTATGTGGATCAATATTTTTCTTATTATTGATTCTTTTTTCTCCCAAAATTTCCATAATGTGATCATTTTGATTTGTATTAAAGAATTCTTTTTTTTATAATAAAAATTTCCCCAAATCAAAAAATGAAAAATCTATTTAGAATAAAAAAAGAAAAAATTTAAATTTAAAAACTAAATAAAAAAATAATAAAAAAACCCTTTTTCACTTTTTCCCTGAGTTCCTGGGAAAATACAGCAGTCTCATATTCTGTTTGCAATCGAATCTGCCCTGGCAATGGTTCGATTAGTGCAACCATAACAGCAACCGTTCATCTAACGATGCCAGTAAATTTCTGGTTCCCCCGCCAGTTTTTTAAAAATTTCTATTTTGTCGGAGCCTTTTTTTTTTTTCTGCTTTTTCATATTTTTTAAATTTATTTTGCAGCTGCTTGGGCCCTCGTTTACATAGGCTGGCTGCATTAAAAAACCACCGTCAAACTATCCCATCTTCTTCTTTTTTTGTTGAAAACTTTTCGTTTGTAATTTTGCAGTTTTTTATGTGTTGATACTTCCCAAGATTTAACAGCAATTCCATTTCCGCACTGAAAAATTGATTTTTGACCCTAGCAAAAAAAGAGAGAAATACAAGTCCAACAAAAAAAAGTGTTAAAAAAGCTGATCGCCAAGGAAAACAACATAAAATGTAAGCGATATGTCACGTTATCAGTGTCCAATCACAACGACTGAACATCTTTTCCCCCGCATAACCCCACGGATTCGGTAATCGCCCGTTTTGGGGAAAAAGAAAGGGAAAAATTTTCCGCGAAGGGTTTTCGGCGAGCGAGGGGTTTTCCCCCTCCGCAGTTATCTTTTCAATAACTCGCGATTGAAGAATACCACCCTAATTGGAAGTATAGTATACAAAAAATATACATCGAAACTTTTTAATATTACATTAAGAAGGAGCACATTTAGAAACTGAGCTACGTTTTGAAAGGAAAACTAGAAGAGAAAGATTCGAAATTGGAATGTCTTCAAACTCGCTCTCCCCTGCTGATAAAAAGTCGAGTCAACCTGTGGCCTCTGCAAAAAAGAAGTTAGAATTCTTACTTTCTTCGAAAGATAAATTAGAAATGATGGGTGAAGAAATACCGAAGGCATTCAAATTACTTGAAAAAAGTAGGTTCTACAAAGATTATTTGCCTGACTTAAAAAGAGTGGTTGATGATACTATGAGTGTTTTGCAACAAATAGTGATCAGGGAAATGGCAGAAGTTCTTGGTAATGGATTTGACGTACACACTAATCGTTTTAATGAAGATATGACGCGTGCCCTACTGGAAAGCGAGAAAGTGCGGAAACATTTTTCTCCTATGAATCCGGATGGAAACTTGAAAGTTTTAGAGGATTTGTTCACATTTTTGGCTCACACAAATATGTCGCTTATAGACCTTTTAAGTTTTGTTCAAGGTACTTAATTTTTAGCTTAAAGATGACGTTATGGTGTATTTTGGTCTTCATTTTTTTTAAAAATATATCCCTTCCTATGAAAATAGCTTGTGTACGCCACTGATTCAGAGCACTCAAAAGATAGTGAAAAAGTTTTGAGAATAATTTAAAAGGTCAAATCCAATGATTAATGGTGCAGAATAGAGCTCTCATCCCATATTCTAATTCTTCAATTTTAGATGAAACACATTACTCATTTATTCTCTGAAAAAATTACAAAAAAAAGAAAATAATCTGTCTTTGAAACACTTACTATGAAAAAGAGGAATGAGCAGTGCTAGATAAAAAAAAATATAGAAAGTGTTCAGTTGCCATGTCAATATTATATGTATTTTCAATGACTGTAACTAACAATCGAAGAAATGACAGCTTGGTTTTATATTTTTGCCAGAGATTATATATGCTACAATTTTTTCATCTAGCTGTTTTTCAGAATATAACTTCCCATTAAGAGAGATCCATGGGAGGGGTATGTTAAATAAAATTTATGTGAACGCTAATGGGTGCCAAGATATAATTTATGTGCACTTTAACTTCTATTACTTCATTTTTAAAATTATCAAACTCGTTTGCATTTTTATTTATGTTGTGTATAAAAATATTTCAAGTTCTTTATGTTGTAGTAATTTTTATGCCTCTTTATTTGTTAATTGTAAATGTAACAGAATATAATATATTGTTATCATATATTTGAAATATTTGGGGAAAAAATTATAAATAATATAATCATAACTAATTTTATTGATTTTAATTTTGATCATTTACTTTTTGGATTAATATTGACATTGCAAGGAGATTGTTTAAGGTTTTAGAGGTACAAAACGTTAAATGGCATGCTGTTTTATAAAAGTTTTCATTTTTTTAATCATGTGATGTATGATAAAGCTACAGTGAGCCACAAAAATGTTTGTACGCTTGCAATTTCCTTTAAAATTTAATGTTTTCACATATAATAAAAATTAAAATATTGTAATTTTTTATATCTGCAACTTGTTCTTAATGGAATAATAAAATCTATTTTTAAAACATAGTGTAACTGTTATTTTGAAAAATTAATCATAAAAAAAATACTAAAAGTTATGCGACAAAAGTCTTTATACATTTAGAAAAAAATCTCAACATATTGCATTTTTTTCTTAATTTAATATTTAATAAGCTATCTTAGCACCCATAAAGACTTAAATGTCTTTGTATAGACTTCATTAGTTTTGGGGTAATTTCTGCATCTATATTCCTCCATACCTCTGTTATCATTGTTTTTATGTTTTCTTTTTTCAAAATCAAATTCTCACCTAATATGTTCTACTAGGCTTAAAGCAGGAGATTTAGGATGCTTTTTCAAAATTTAGGAATTACAATTCCTAGATATTCAGGAAATTGCAAGTGTATGAACTCTTTTGTAGTCTGTTTGTAAATTTCCTGTATGTGGATGTGAAATATTATGCAAGTGAGAAAAAAAGTAGTACTCTCAAATCATTTTTATTAAAAAATAATTATTTATGGATGTTTCTTGGAAAAATGTAATTGAGTGTTTGTTAAAAATTACTATACTTGTATATTTTACAACAATATTGGCAAAAATATAAAAATGCTTGACAAAATCATTTTGTAAATATTGCTGATTGTGCATGTGTTTTATGTATTGCATATTTATGTTCCAGAAATAAAGAGAATAAAATATTAAATAGTATAAATTCATTCTTTGTTTTTAAGCAACTGTAATTTCCAGAAAAGATTTATTGATTTACATAAGACACATTTGAGTTGTAGTTTGATAAAAAAGTTTCCTTTATAATAGCTGAGGGATTTAATTTTATACTTTAATTGAATACTTAATTTAGATAATTAAGGGCCATGGGTTGGCAATTGCTTTTCCGAGTTGTTATTGGCATAAATATTGGAGGTATCCATTAAGATACATTCACTATGTATATATAAACATGGCAGAAGAGAACTGGGTGTTTTCTGTGTGATGCCATGTTTAGTTTCATGTCCTCATAGCCTATACTATAGTTTTTTAAGCAACTACTATTTGTCGAAAAGATTTCTAAAGAATGGAAGACATTGATATTTATAAAAAGTTTGATTCAAAAAAATTTTTTTAATTGTAGGGTTTAGTATTAAACAGTCAATGATGCTTAATTTAGATAATTAGACTTGTACTTAAATATATGGGATATACAAATTACAATAAAGATTTGGAAACATAAAAGTGTTATAATAAATGAAATAAAGAGTAGATTTTGACCAATCAGAATTGTTTATTAAATCCATATGAAAGCATTAGAAATGTATATATAAGAATACTAATTTTTTCTAAAAGATATCTAAACAACTCAGTTGTACAACAGCCCATAGAAGGCCTAGGCCTACTGTTTCAGTTTTTGGGTTTTTACAAGACCTTGGAGCCTAAGGTACATAATCAGATGTTCCAATCAGGTGATCAGTCGGGAGCGAAACCCAGTGTTAAGTTTCCAAGCAAGCTTGGTACCCTTTTTTCGACCCACTGAGGGGAGGAAAGGCTGAGTCGACCTTACCCAGCCTGGGGTTTGAACCCCGGATCTGTTGCATAGAAGCGAGATACACTACCATTCAGCCATTGGGATTCTAAAAGATATCTATTACAAGGAAAGAATGCTTTTAGATTATACACTGATAAGTAAAAATTGACCTTTTATTTTGTTTCTTTGGGGTTTGAAGCTAATGAATATACTCTTGATTGGGTAAGAATTTTAAAATTTATAGTTTATTCATATTTTTGTAAAATGGAAGAAACATTTAGGTTAGGAAAAAGGGTACATAACAGAATATTAAATTTATCTGCTGTATATATATATATATTTTTACACTGAAGAACAAGTTATTAATTTCACATAAGTTCCTTTTTTCATATTGATATTGTTCTGCGACATGCAACAACTGAAGTTTTTTAAATTTTTACCATGCATTGAATTATATATTCTTGGGTTCAGTCCTAGGAGAGCCCACACCCTTGGCATGAATTATTTGGGATTGGCGATAATTGTGCCATCTTGGTAAACCCTACTTTGATACACTAGATATGGTAAACCTAACTATTTCTGGAAATTTAAAATTTTTATGTCGTGGGGCATTTGAATTTCATTTTTTTTGGGGAACCGGGCTGGAATGATTGCATGTGAAGAAATATATCTTAAATTTTTTTCTTTTTGAATCGAAGGTTAGAAAGAATTGATTGAATAGTGTATGAAGGAAGAATTGATTGCTTAGAGTTATGAATGTCCTAAATGTAGCGATGGCATGATGTAACACATGATCGACAATAAAAGCGTTTTTCTTGAAATTGCACCAGCCTCGCGAAGGTATGTTGACCATTACCTGATAAAAAATTGGCGCTCACGGGATCATTCACTTAGTGATGAGACCTTCAAGATTTTTTAAAATCTATTGTTATGCTGTCCCTCCACTCGGAAAGATCAGCGGTAAGAAGTAAGTGCTGTTTTTATATATTTTTTAATCTTAAATGTTTAATTTCTGTATTTTTTTACATATATTTTCATTCGCATCCACCTTACCCGGTATATTAACTTGCTGCCATTGTCAGTTTAAACAGGCCATCTCGTTCTGGCTTGGGTCTTTTTTTGTATTGTCGCCAATGGTGTGGGCTCTCCTAGGATTATACCATATTCTTGTATTTTGTTCTTCCCTAGAAAATTTTCCACAGCATCCTTGACTGAAAGCCATGGATTTTTTTCTATCATAAAACTTTTAAAATGTTTTTTTTTCCCCTTAAATTTTTGAATGTTTCAACCTTTAAATATACTTTTTATTTCAATACCTCATATTAATGAGAACGAATCCCACGCAAATGTCTTGCTGTCTAGATAGAAAGCTCTTACTAAAACTTTTTATCTGCCTTGGTTTGATGAGTGGGAAAATACTTAAACTGTACATGGCGAGAGTTCGAGTAACTACATTTTCATCACAGACATCTGTAGACTTCCAAGAAGCCATTATTGCACACAATAATATTTATCTTTTGCACAACTATCCCATTCACAATTAAAACTTGGATACTTTGTATAACTTGTTGGTTTCCCAGAAGAAAAAGTCTGCACAAATTTTCCAGTTAGAATCATGTCAATACAAGTAATAGTTACTTCAAGGTATCAAAATATTATTTTCCCCTGAAGCATATCCTGCAAGAACAGGTTTATTTATTTGAATGGGATAAATTTTTTTTTCAGAGTGTGTTAGAGAAAGACAGGAAAATTGAATTATTGCAGGCAATAAGGAATGAATTTTTTCCAGGCTCTGATAATTTCAGATTGTTTGAAGGTTGATTTCTTTGCTGATGGGGAGGTATGATTTTCAAAAATCAACCACAATTTGAACTATTAAGGACCCTTAAATTGGGCCCCACACAAACAGCTTTAAAAAAGAAAAAGATCACCAGTCAAGCTTTTTTTAAAAATACTGCCCATGTGGAGGATTTTCACCATTATCTCCATTGTGGGGGATGTTGGGGGAAACTTTTGATGAATGAGCAAACCTTCTTCCTCCTGAAGAGCTCTGCTGGAAAAAGACATTGCTTCATAACAAAAAAACTTGGTAAGTTTTTTTTTTTCATTTTCTAATTTTGGTAAGTTTTTTTGTTCTATTTTTTGGAAAAGAATTGATTTTCCTTAATGTTATATTCAGTTCTTCATCAACTGTTTTCTTTGTCCTTTGGACATAATCCTATTTTGTTTTTTTTCCTCAAGGGTTTCTTGTTTAAAAAATCTTTGGTGCCATTTTGACATGATTTCCCGGCGCGGCAGCGAGGTGTATATAAAGGACCCGTGGCTTTCCGATTGAGCCATTACCACTAAAAACCGCCCTTTGGGCAGCGATAGCTTAAATCGTGACTGAAAGCGTCCTCCACGTTGGGGTTGTGTAGTTAGGAGAGGGTGCCAGCAGGTATGTCCCTCACTTGACCTAGTTCAAAATGCGTGGGCCGTGCAAAGCCCTTTAGCTGAACAGTCGCTTTAATATTCAGTCAATCAATCAATCAATTGCATGATTTTGTAAGTTAATGCTGGAGTGCTCAAATGGAATTTTAATGTTATTATCTTAAGAGCTTTTTATTTCATTGATTTATTTTCACTGTTGTTTTGAAAACTTATCTATTACCTAACTTATGTTTTGTTTTATTCATGTAAAATAATTTTCATTGTTGGTTTTATATATATATATATATTTTACTATGATTTTTATTTCATAATATATATTTATTGTAACTGTAATTTTTATTTTTAATGGGATACTAGAGTTTTATTATATTATGATATTCATTATTATATTTATTGTGTTGTGGACAGTTGAACCACTTTTTTACAAAACTTAAATATGTTTTAGAAAGAGGAAATATTTAAAATTCAGAGATTTACTACGTAATTTTAACTCTGCTAGCAATGTAATATTTTTTTTTCCCAAAATTTTGCATCCTAATTTTTTTTATTTGAATTACTTCTTATTTGCATTGCTTAATGTAAAGTACACAAAGTCTTAATGTTTCAACTTTATATCATTGTAAAATCATTTTTTGGTTACCTAATGTTCAGCCACTGGGCTTCATTTTGACTTATTTCTATAACTTAAAATATAATTTTGAGTGTCTTGAATGGTTGATATTCAAAAGAATTACAAGACAGAAAACATTTGGAATTCTAAATCATATTTATCCTTTTTATATTTAAGAATTTTTATTAACCCTCCAAGCGGTCTGCATGTAAAATTCCGCCATTCCAGAGATGCTTTTTCTGCCTTCAAGCAAGATTCCCAAAAGCAGCCGAGCCGCATTCTTAAAAATACAGCTCAACCCCTTTTGAGAAACCGAAACAAAATATATTGCGGTTTACTTTTAACTCTCAGAATGGGAAAATTTAAGTGCAGACGCTAAGTTATTCTTTGTAGTTTTCTTTTGATTAAATATTGGGTACACATTAAAAACAATGATCAGTAAGAAAAAAGCAACAATTTGTAATATATTTCGAGTAACTAGTATTTAGTTCTTATTCAACTTTTGCATTTAAATCATTTTGACTTTAATTTTTTGCCTTTTTTAACAAACTAAAATTTTGTTAATTAGCATTCATATACACTAATAAAAAAAGATAAAATTTATTTATTTTATATTTTAATAGAAGCTATAAATAAATATACAAAGCTATAAATATAAAAAAGAATTTTTTTCCCCTTTTCCCAGTTCTTCAAAACATTTTTTTCTTATTGGGCATATCCTTTTAAAAAAGTAATGTTACACATGTCTTTGAAAGAAGTATGCTAACTTTGATTTTGAAACCTTTAAAATTATTACAGAATTTAAAAATTTGTTTCGGGTGATTCAGATAATCAAATGGGGTGTAAAAAATACCCTAGACTACTTCAGTATTTATTTTATTTTTATGTTTTTTTATTGCAAAATTTATTAAATTTTATATTCCTTGAATTCAAAAAAAGAGGATTTGTCAGATGTTTACTGTAGTTGCAACAGTTTTTTACTTTTGAATGATTTATTATTTTTAAAAACTTTTTTTTTTATCTTTACAGTTTAAAATTTTATTCACTTCATTTTTTAAACTTAGTATACAAGGGGCTGTTCCAAAAGTATCTGATCTCTTCAGAAAAAAATATTTTTTTTTAATTACTTTTTTTGGAATTAAAGGGTTCTAATCAAACTCAATGTATGTCCCTTGTGAATTTGCACACTCTTAGCCCATCACTCCTTCCACTGCCGAAAACACTTCTGGGAGGCTTCATTTGGAATGATGTTCAACTCTGCCATTGCGTTCTGCTTTATCTCATCTCTGCTCTGAAAATGGTATCCTTTTAATGGCATTTTCTTTTTTAGGAAAAAGGCCCGAAATTTTTCAAGGAAACTGGGGCCCGTCCCAACCCCCAAGACTGAGTTCTTCTGTTCTACCAACAAAAGCTTGGGAACAAATTTTGCAGCCACTCTGCGCCTGATCACAAAACATTGCATGTGGAAAATCTGGGCTGATCTCAACTTGTTCAGCAGTGTCTTGTACAATTCAATGATGATCTTTTATTGTTAGATTTTCCACTTTTACAACAACAGCTGTATTTCAGGCAGTTTGTAGCCTCCCAGAATGCTGGTCACTCTTTAGCGACATGCGGTAACTTTTGTAATGGTTAAACTCCCTCCTTAATTTGTGTGACCTCCTTAGAATTATCTCCAAACACTTGCAAATTGTTTCACTTAAAAAATCCCCAAGCTCTTGACAAAAAATTTAAGGCAGTGCCTCTTCTCAAGTTGCTCAGTCATATTTTAGAGAAATAAAATTCTACCAGGCACGTACAGAAGTACCTCACTTGACTGCTTGTAAGAAACGACTGGTCCATTGAAATGAAGGGGAAAAAATTCAAGTATGTGCATTAAGCTGTCACCTTTCACTATGTGCAGTGGTGTCGTTTTAGAATTTCTACAGAACACGGGAAAGTTTTAGGTTTCATACTTTTTGAGCAAACCTTGTATATTGAATTTATGAAACTCAATATTTCCTGTTAGATCCAAATGATTTATTTTTTTAAATAAATTATATAACATTTCAATGGTAACACTTGCCAGATTCTTAATTTCCTAATACTTAGATTTAGCTATTACCTAAATAGCATTGTCCCTTTCCATTACTATTTTGTGTAAGATAAAAATATGTTCTTGTGGAATTTCTTTGTATAACACATTGCTATGTCTTTCACATATAATCATTTCCATGAGTTTCTGTTGCATTAATATATTCCCCCCCCCCTTTTTTTTTATACTGTTGCAGTAAATTTGTTTCACTGATCAACATGATTTTTGTCTCATGAGTACCAATAGTTGTACTTAATGCAGTTTTTTATCATGTTTTCAAATAAGTATTCGGAATTTCTCCATCACCCACAGTTTTTTAATTTTAATTTCAATTAATGTATTTAAATATTTTTTAATAAATGACCACTTGTCCATTGTAAAATAAAACTCCTAGAGCATTGTAAATGTGATGGAACCACATGAGCTAACTCAAATGGTATTATTGCTACTGTTGTGCATGTTCAGACATTTACAGACACTTTGGCACCAGACACAACAGACATGGTCTAGACTCTAGCATGCATTCATTAGAACGATGTCAGTTGTGAGATAGTAGTGAACCAGTAAACACATAATTGTGAATGCTTTGTGTCTGGATTGTTGTATGTTACGTATTTACAAATTTAATTCTTTTAATTTGTTGTTAGTTACAAAATGCATAGAGCTTGTTTAAATCATCATAACAACTTTTGTTATATATGTGGTGAAGTGACGCTCAAGTCCCAAAGGCGAAACCTTGCACCATTAGTAAAAAAGTATTATGAACTTTATTTTGGGTGTAAAGTGGGGGACCAAACAAGGACATGGGCCCCACATATATGTTGTTTATCGTGCACTAGGTTTCTCACTGCATGGAAGAATGGCACACGTCACATGCCATTTGCTATTCCTATGATTTGGGGGGAACCCAAAGATCACTCCTCTGACTGTTATTTCTGCTTAAACATTAAAGGGATTACGTCAAAATCAAAACATACAGTGGTGTACCCTGACTTGCAATCCACAATGAGACCAGTTCCACACAGCAAAGAATTGCCCATACCAAAGCCTCCAGAACATGTGACATTAGATGAAGAGAGCTCAGATTCAGATAGAAGTAAGGAAGAAGAAGAAACACAGTTTGTGGTGATACAACTTTTGAACCAAGCAGTTTATCAGAGCCTCATTTATTGACTCAAGAAGATCTTAACGATCTCATACAGATTTAAAGTTATCCAAAAAACACTCTGAAATGCTTGGTTCCTGGCTAAAAGGATGGAATCTTCTTCAAAAGAATACAAAGATATGTACTTATCGTAATCGTCATTCTCAATGTAAAGACTATTTTTCAGAAGAAAATGGCTTAGTGTTTTGTAATGACACTTCTTCTCTTATGGAGACATTTAGTATTGAACATAACCCTATAGAATGGCGCTTGTTCATTGATTCCTCCAAAGCAAATTTAAAAGCAGTGCTTCTGCATAATGGAAATAAATTCCCATCAATACATGTGGCTCACTCTGCTAGTATGAAAGAGACATATGAAAACTTGGCAAAATTTCAATATGCTGTGTATGAATGGAATATTTGTGGTGATTTGAAGGTAACTGCACTCATTCTTGGTCTGCAGCTTGGATACATAAAACTCTGTTGTTTTTTGTGTCTTTGGGATAGTAGGGACAGAAAAAACCATTACATCAGAAAAGAATGGCCTAAACGCGAATCATTCATTCCTGGATAGAAAAATGTGAAACATGACGCATTGTGTAATCCTCAAAATGTGTATCTACCTCCGTACATATCAAACTAGGATTAATGAAGAATTTCGTGAAGCCATGGACAATACTCCCGGTTTTCATTTACTTAAAACAGAAGTTTCCTAAAATTAGTGAAGCAAAATTAAGGGATATTTGTGCGCCCCCAAATCGATCACTAATGCATGATGAGAAGTTTGAGGAAATATTAAATCCACTGGAGAAAGCAGCGTGGCAAGCATTCAAAAATGTAACTCACAGTTTTTTGGGAAATCTAAAGGCTGAAAATTACTGTGATATTGTTCATGATCTTATAACATCTTATAAAAATTTGGGCTGTAATATGTCCTTAAAAATACACTTCCTGCACTCTCACTTAGATTTCTTCCCGGAAAATCTTGGTGCATTGAGCACCGGGAACGCATTCATCAGGAGATTTCAGCGATAGAAAAGAGATATCAAAGCAAATGGAATGCTAATATGCTTGCCGATTATTGTTGGACATTCAAGAGGGATACTCCACAGGCGAAATATAAAAGAAAATCGTGATTTCTTAATTTCTAGGTGAGTTCGAATATTGTGTACTTAAGAATGTAGAAAATATTAGTGTTTCAAATTATAAATGCCTGTCTCTCGAAAACCTTGCTTGATGAAGAAAAATCAATATCATATTTGAATTCAAGAGAAGAAATGCTATCAGAATCACATATTTTTCTTTCTGAGACAAAATTTTTTTTCTTTTTTGTTGCCCAGTGTAATACGTTGGACAGTGCAAATCAGTACTGGTCATTGCAGCCATCTCGTAGCTTGATTCCTTCCCTTCATCTGCTTCAATAAAATGCCCCTTTCACTCAGAAATAATGAGCTGTTTTAGAATTTGAATGTTGGAACTCACCTAGAGATATTTCTTTATGCCAGTCATAGTATTTTTCTTAAGTAAATATTAATAATACACATAATTTTGACGTATTTTTATTGATTATTTTTGATTGCATGTGGTATTTATTTTTACAGCTAAATTGAAAATGTGATAATTTTTAATATTAATGCATAATCCCTCACGATAAAGTTACACATTTTATTTTTATTAAATATATTTCTTATAATAAAAATTCTTCAAAATGTACTTTTAATAATATTCATTTCATACTTTGTTCCTATTAGTCATACGGTACCAGCAAAACTGAGCTGAAAATGGCTTATTAAATAATTTTAAGCATTTTACGGAATTTTACTACAAAGCAGAAAAAGGGGGGAATTAAATCTTTGTTATTCATTAGAATTATATATAAAAATTTTCAAATTGTTAAAAGTTTAAAAAAAGAATTTCATTGTTTAATTATAAAATAACTTGAATAAATAAAAAATCTTTAGTATTGTTATACAAAAAAGCAATACATGGCAATTTTGTCTGTTTATTTTTTCAGGGACAGAGTGAGAACTTCAATCAATGTTTTGGGAGACGCCTTTGGAGCTGGAATCATCCATCACTTATATAGAGGAGAATTGGAGCAAACTAACATTAACAGAATCAGTATAGAAATTCGAGAATGTTACGCGGATTCACGACAAAGAAGCTCCCCATCTTCAGCTCAATACTCATTTCTCAATATGGCAAAACATAAAAAGATGTCAAATTTCAACAGAATGACAATCGTCGCTGTAGATGAAGACAGCAATAATAAAACTCAAATGTAAAAATCTTAACTCTGTGAAGTATTGTATTCATAAAATATTCATTGATTGCATTAATAAAAGGTTTTTAAAATTCTGTATTTTGTAGTTTAATTAGCCCTTAACTGGTTTGCCCATACACTGTACTGGTAGTGATATTTTCGCCTTTCTATCTTTGATTTGCACATATTTTTCATTCTTATAGAGAGATTATTAGTGCTAGGGATTTTAAGAGATGCAGTTTGTCTATGGTATTGAAATACTTTTCATCTGGGATTTTCTATATAGTGTAGTCGGGAATTTAGATTCTTAAAAATATTCAAGAAAAAACAAGGCAATGTGCAATTTGTTGCTTGTGAAGAAATTAAAATGGAAGAGGATAATACAAAAAAATCAATGATATCTCTGTGGCCATTTCAATGTAAGACTTAATATTGCATCATGCTTAAAAATTTTTTCCCAAATGTATTTTGCAAAAGCTCACAGTATCCTTTCCATTTGAGAAAGGGGTCCAACTTTAAAATTTTTGTAAGAAATGGAAATTTTTTTTTAAAAGATATAATAAACACATTTTTCATAGTAAGCAGAGTACTTTTAAAAAGTAAACATTTAGGTGTTTTTGTATTTCCCAGTCATAACATACAAAATAGTTTGAACGTTTTTTTGAAGAAAGAATAATTACTAAATAGAAAAGGAATTAAAACTTTTCTGATTGGGATAAAAACAATCATATTTTGTTTTAATTGTATTAAGTACATACAGAATTTTCACCCCCACAGAAAAAAAAATATCAATTTAAATTTTAAAATTTTTGTTGTCGTTGTTTCTTATGCCACATGATCTCGACTGCACAGACCCAGTCCCAGAAATTCACCATGGCGGGGCTACATTTATGCCTGTCGTTGGAAAAAAAGATTGAGCACCATCCCGGGTGACAGAAACCGATTTAGCTCGGTTCCCACCAATTTAGGGGGAAACACCCTGGGGGTTGGGCCCTTCCACCAACCTCACAAGAGGACTTGAAACGAGGGTTTATTTAGAGTACCCCATCCCGGCTATGGTCCCTATAGGTTTACAAACACCCATCCCTTTCTCGGGATTCACACCCGGTTTTACGGCACCCAGAAGTTAGAGTCGCAAAAATAAATTATCCCGGGATAGGCGACACAAATTTAGAAATATATAGGATTGTATCAGAACTATGTATATTAAATTGAGTAAATTTCTCTCATATCTGCACTATCCACAAGATTAAATTTAACACAATATATCAATTCCTTGACATTACATGTGACAGAAATAAAGTATGATGTGCTGTTTGATACTATATTCATTTGGGTACGATGTTCTATAACAAAAAAGTTTATCAAGAAAAAAGTGGGGGGGTTTTTAGGAAAAATTTTCTTCTTCTTTTTTTACGTCCTAGAATTTTCAAAATGTGGTTAACCATGATTTTATTGGCTATGATCAAACAAATCTAGATCTAATGCTACCTTTTTTAAAAATTTGATTATGATCTTTGAATAAATCCAATTTCGGTGTTGATTAAAACGTTAATTTTTGTTTTCCAAGACTTAGAGATTTCTTAAACATTTTCACCTTGTAAAATTTGTTAATGTAATATTCAACTTTTAATAGCAATAAAAAATATTTAAAATTAAATATTTTTGATTTTTTTTTTTTTCATATTTATACATTTTTTAAAAACACTAACTTTTTAAGAAAACTATGGATATGAAAGAACTCGCGTAAATCTACTTCTGTCCACTGAGTGTATGCAAATTCTGTTTTAATTTTTACATCGATATTCAAAATATGTAAACTGAATTTCAGCTTTTAACTGTAGTCGAAGTTGGTTTAATTTTTTGAAATGTAGACTGTACAAAAAAAAAATGGAAGCTACTCACAATTTTCATCGAAAAGATTTTTCATTTTATGTCTTCTTTAGAAAAAAAATACCTTATTAATTAACACAAATATAATAAAGGTAATAAAAGTACTTTTCTACAAAAAACAAGTGCTTTAATAACTATTTTCTTAAGTACATTTAATAAAAAAAGAAAACCTTAAAGAGAATTTTTTTTAAAAAAGTTGAAGAAATTTCAACAAATCACTAGCATATTGTTGTTAATGTGTGTTTCATCCTGGGATGCATTAGAAAGACGAGAGACAGAGGAACATAAATATACAATGCAATCACGGAAGAATATACACTTTATTATTAACAATAATCCCAGCATAGAACAGACAGTATGCGCTGTTTTTCGTTCGAGACGGGAATCCATTTCAGGCGAAAGTCCGACTTCTTTTCCCGAAGATGCATTCATGCCTTATTCGGGATTCGAACCCAAAACGAGTGTCATGTCCACCATACTGGCTGGGCCGCATTAGCATTTTGAAAGTATACATAAGTAAATATATATCTATTTTTTTTTCCCCTAGAATTTCCTTTTTTTTAAAAAAAAGAAATGTGTTTTTTTTAACAACTGCTAAACTTTTGACATTAAGATGAATTTTCTTATATCTCTACTGAACTCTTGATTGATCAATTTCTATTTAGTTAAGTGGCTTAAAAGAGAAATGAATTTATAGTCACTACTTTCCAATTTCCTATCTTTTGGGAGTCGTGAAGTTTCCCTTTTTCATTTGTTAAGGATTCTGTATTTGTTATTTAGTGGTTATAATTCACAATTTATTTTCAACACGTTTACTTGAGGGAGCAGAATGAATTTTCTGTTACTATTCACTAACTCACACATATAAACAGATTCTTTTTTTTTTAAAGTTGATTAAAAAAATTTTTTAAAAAAAATGCATAAACTACAATAAGAGAAAAGTGATGAAAAAGGGGAAATAAAATACTCTCTCTCTGCTATAATTATATATTCACTTACGAGAATTATATATTTAACAATTACTCTTGCAGTAATAAATAAAGTATCAAATAATCTATGTTTCATACTAAATCAGCTGTAAATAAATATCTTTAGGAACCAAACCCAGTAAATTATTTAATTGTTTCGAAATATGAGCGATGATTTTCTTTAGAAATTAAGATGAATTAATAACAGAGATGAAAGAAAAATAATAAATTTAGGATAATATGAGATTTGAAATTTCTAGAATAGATTGACATTGACTAGCCATATACTAACATGTGTGAACTTTCTCATAATTATAAGTAATTATTTTCTCTAGAATTGGTGAAAAAGTAAATTATTCATCATTTAATATTTGTCTTGTATTTGTAAAAATATATAATTCACTTCGTATTTAAATGGTTAGAATTAATTGCTTTGGGTTGGGAGAGAGGGGGGACACTTGGAACCTAATTAAGTTGACTTAAGACACAAAGCCTTTTACCTAATTTTGGAATAATAACAATTTAAAAGCTCAATGCAAAATTAGTGAAACTATTAACCAAACTACATCGATATTTTCACACAAACATATACCTTCCGAAAAAACAAAAATGTCTTTTTTAATAATGACTACCCTCTCTAAATTTTCACACAGGTATCGGAGACACTAAAATATTCCTATCACCGGAAGTGTGCATGACTCGAAACCGGAATATACACTCGAGTTTGTTTTTGAAAATGTATTCTCACCGAGATGAATATCAATTCTCTTATATTTGAAGCATATGGTCTGGGAAAATTTTGGGCCCTTGTAAAATTTTTGGTCTACTTTGGTTTTTGGCCCCAAATGTCCCCAATTTTTTATTGAAGCATAATTTTCGCACTTTTTAGGGTTTAATGAACACATTAGCGTTTCCTACTAGATTTACTATTACACGAAGACGTAAAATTTTTTTTCGAAAAACAGGTCACTGCAATGAAGAACTTTCAAGCAGGATATGAAATATTTAACGAATTGTGGGCTGTTATCTCAAATGTCGTCATATTTTGTTTTAGCTACTCATGGTCCTCGCTCGTCCTATGTACAACAAATCAGAATATTTCAAGCAACCATGTACAACTCCACTTTCCGCTAACATCCCTTTCAAGAAGCTGAGCATTACTAATCTTGGTAAAGAGATCACATTTAAGTCATTTCATGGTCTGAAAAGACTGGACAAGTATAAAGGCTTCCACTTACGAAGGGGGTGGTCGTCTACGTCATATCGACATCTAGTCAGAGGACTGAAAGAAGCTGTGTACCTCTCAACTCGTCACACTCAGGGAGCATGACCCTATACTCTAACATATTACGTCATATCGACATCCCTTCAGAGAAGCACAAGAAGCTGTTTTCTTCTCGACTCCTCGAGGGAGGAGGAACCCTCCTGTTGGACGATGGCTCATCGTGTGTGGGGGGATGGTCCTCCCTCCTCGTCGTCTAATAGTTTGAGAGGGGAAACCGGGGTTAAACCCTTCCGTAGGACGATGGCACGTTAGGGGAAGGGGGGAGTTGGACTGACAGGTGACACGCCCCTTCTATTGTACTCTCTGTGGACCTGCGACAACAATATGCGTGCCATGTAGCAGTCACCCCTTAAATTTGGTCTTCAGCGACATGTCGAAGCTCTTTTCAATGGGCCTTATTATTCAAATATATAAAAGGTCTAACTTTAAAGGCACAAAGTGCAACTCCCTGGGAAAGCCGAATCGAGGCTATAAAACCCTTAAGGCAGTGGTTCCCCACCCCGGTCTGTGGACCAGCACCGGTACGTGTATCATACAGTTCTGGGCTGCACAAGGAACATTTAATTGATTCTATTTTATTTACTGTGGAGTGTTTGTGTGACTTTTTATGGAAATCGCTTTTTATTCCGTGTTAAATTCCTTTATTTTCATTTTTTGTTCAGTGTGTAACTATATTTTATTCTCAAGACATGTTTAAATACGATTAAATTAAAATTTTTAAATCAAAACAATTTAAAAAATAAGCAATCAACGTCCCTCCTCGGAGGGCCACCGTAAAATTATTAAATGTTGACCGGTCCGCGGAGATAAAAAAAAAGGTTGAGAAACACTGCCTTAAGGTATTAACCACAGGAGGTATTTATTATTATTAAACTCTTAAACAATTCAAGTTTTCCAATGCTCCATTATTATTCGGTATAAAATCTTAAATTTTTAAACTCCATAAGCAAGTTATTACAGACAAAGACTACGATCTATTATCTGCTGTTGAACTCTTTAAAAAAAATTAAGACTTTTTAAAGATCTTTGATTGGATCTGGCTTTTGATGAAATGCTCTGTGATGCAAGGTCTATCCGACAAGATTGATGTCCGTGCTAACTTTGATGCGACACAGCCACCTCACAAAGCTTGACGAAGAAATATTAATTTTGAGTATGAAGCACTAGATCAGAGGTTCCCAAACTGTTTTATCTTATAGACCCCTTGCCCTGTTTTTCGGTTTTGTGTCGCGACCCCTACTTACCTATTATTAAATGTTTGCAAATTTATCCACTTAAATCTTTTTTGACAGCTAGTATAGCACTACTTACTTTAAAGGTTTTATGTTTCTAACTGTAGTTTAGTAGATTGTTTGAAACTTAAGAAACACATGTGAATTAATCAAATCAAAATCTAATTAATATATAAAATAGTTGTTACATGAAATAAATGTTTTTAATGGGTAGGATGAATCTGGTGTTTCAATAACAAATTTTCAACATTTGGCTTTAATCTTTTCAGATTTAACCCTAAATCTCCTCAGTTAATAGTATCCAATCTTTCTTTATTTTCTTTCTGTTTTTATTTTGGAGATTGACAAGCGCGCTGAAACTCTTCCTCTCTGGGATTGATTGATTGATTGAATATTAACGTCGCACTGTTCAGCTGCACGAGGGCTTTTGACGACGGACCACGTTATTTTTAACCATGGTCAAGTGACGTGGACGACACCTGAGCTGGCACCTCCTCTCCTAACTACCACACCACACCAACGGGAGGACGTTTCAGCACTCGACAGATTTAACGTGCAACGCTGCCCTACACGGCGGGTCTTTAGTGGTACTGGGATGGAACTCGTGACAAAGCTAGCCACGATCCGATACCTATACCACTCGTCTACCGCGGCCACCTCCTCTCTGGGAAAAGCAATTAAAAACTTTCTTGAGATGTTCCATAATTCGGAAATAAGTAACAGGTATATCTTCTTAAAGCAAAAATTGCTGACATTTGTTTCTAAACTTTACTTTAAGATCTTCGTTAGGGCTATTAAAATCAATTCCTTTTGTAATCAGACATTCCTTTTTTTAATGGGACAACATGAATTCATTACCTACTGTGATATCACCATAGTCAAAGCATTCTCAATCTTAGTTTCAAAACGTGAATAAAGGGCATTTAAATGTTAAGTTAAAACGTCATTTTTTTTTTTGGCAGACTGTCTGTGACAAATTAAGAAACTGTTAAAATTCGCGACATCCAGTTTTATATACCTTTAGCTGGCAAGAAACACCAAAATGATGGTCCTTTTTTAATAAAATGTATGCTGTCACCTTGTAACTGCAACGCAACCCCAGCAAATTTAGTAAATAATATTATTAAATAGGTGAAATCTGGTTTACACTTGATTAAATTTTCTTTTAAAATTGAAGTCACGATCTGGCATAGGCTATTATAGACCCCTATTAACACCTCATGGACCCTCAAATTAATTTTTCACTGACGTGGATCCCTTGCAGGTCATCATAGATCCCTGAGGGGTCTATATAGACCACTTTGAGAATCACTACACTAGATGATCCAGTGGAAGATTCCAAATTAAAATTTAAGATACAGCTTTTTTTATTCATTTACTTTTACAATTGACCAAGCGATTAATGCCTTGGAATGCAGATTTAGTTTAATGAGTACTCACAGCAATTGTTTTCACAATATTTATTACTATGTATAAAATTTAAAAAATACTCCTAAAAATTTATTTGTTAAAAACTGTAAGAACTTAGAAATAATGTTGACCAATGTAAATCAATGCATATAAACGCACTTGTTCTAACAGACAAGATAATGTCAGTGTTGGCTTTATTAAGCAAAAAAAGAACTGACTGAAGCCAAACTGAAATTTTAAAACTTACTTCAACTAAAGAATTTGTACAAAATCTTGCCGTTACATTAAGAGTTTTGCTTTCTTTATCAATAAATGTAACAAGTGGAGAGAGGAGTTTTTCAAAATTAAAATTAATAAAAAATTTCTTACGATCCACATCATTTCAAGATAGATTAAATGGTTCAGTTACGTTGTCTATCGAATGGGAATTAACTCAACAAATTGATTAAAAAAAATTCATCAGAAATTTTTCACAGAATTAAAAGTCGGAAAAAACACTTGTAATTTTTTTTTGTTTATTTTGAATTTGTTTCATTTTTATGTTTTAGTTTTTAATATATATTATTATATGCTGCCTTTTTTTTCGCAAGTTTTATACGTGTGTATCTATGAACAATCTTTTTTTTAAGAACAAATTTTTTTACTTCAGGGAAAGAGGTGACTTTTTCATTTTTATCAGAGGCTCCAAAACTGTTAGAGCCTGCGCTGATCTTGGGGATCAACCTTTAGCTATAAAACGGGATTTGGTGGTGGAAAATCTTAAATAATCCATTTTCCTGAAAAGTTCCCATATATATACAGGGTTTACAGCGAGGTGGTCCAGAGGTGGATGAAAGATGACACTGTTTTTGTCAAAAATACTGCTGTTTAATGGAAAACATATGACAAAAGACGACACATTCAAGCATGAAAATATAAACACGACATAAATCACGCACAGATAAGGTACTTCAAACTGGAAAAGATCATTGCGCAGTTTTCATACAGGATGAAAGGCGAGGCCTAACTCGCCAAGCCTTCTTCGGTTGTTCTTCTCCTATTCCAGAAGTGGAAGTCTGGGACCTTCTCGTCCACTTCCCACTCTTTAATCCCCTGGCTCTACTCTTGTTAGTTCGATGGGGGTTGACAGCGCCCGTGCTCCCTGCGGATATCTTCCATACATATACCGGGTAGTTATAACTAAACTTCCCCTATAAACCGCATCCTACAGCGCCAACGGATGAAAGGAATGCAGCGAAATTTTGTATATGGGCTATACACGAGATGCACTCACGGAACTTCCAAGAAATTCTAGTTCCAAAATGTCCATCAGAGGATGCCTTTTCGGAAAAATATAAAAATTTAACACAGTAGAAGACACCAAAAACGGAATACAAAAACGATATTAAAAATCCCGGACAAGAATTATGAGTAATAAAATGCAAAACTGGGAAAAACCGTCAGTAGAAGGAGAAAATTGTCGAGATTTGCATGCTTGGGAAAAAGAGGAAGCTTTATGCAAAACACGTTAGTGTTTAAAACGTTGTCATGTTTAAGTCGATGTTTCCGGCTGTTCTAATGACGTTCTCTTTAGTTGAACTTGCGTTACTTGTGAAGCTGTTTTACGAAAAAGAGAGGAATGCTTCTGCTGTACTTCATGAATTTAGTCTTAGAAAGAACCTACGGCGAGGACCAATGTCTAATCTAGTTATCCGGGCCATGATTAAAAGATTTGAAGAGACGGGGACATTAGGAGTTCAACCTGAAAGAGGTCGTAAACGTGGCACACCTGTACTTGTTGATGCTGTCAAAACAGTTGTTGACGCACAGTCACAGACATCAGAGTTTGAAGGCAGTAGCGAGCGTGCAGTTTCTCAATAGACAGGCTATTATTGTAGCACCGTCCGAAAAGTGCTCAGAAACATAATGCACTACTTCCCATACAAGATCCGACTTACCCAGGAGCTGTTTGATAAGGATAAGCCACAACGCCTCTCATTCGCAATCAGTTTTCTAAACAGAATGACTGTTAATCTGTCATGACCTTGGAATATTCTGCGGAGTGACGAGGCTCATTTCTACCTCGATTGGACAGTTAACACACAGAATTATCCCATTTGGGCCAACGAAAATCTGAGAATCCACTCTGAAATTCCCCTCTAGTCTCCAAAGGTCCCTGCCTGCTGTGAATTCAAGGTGACATTCATTCTTGGATCATTTTTCTTTGAGGAAATCTTTAAACGTGGGACTGTCACATCTTCCGTTTCGGGCCGTCGGTACCATGACATGCTGCAGATGTTTTTTGTGCCTTAACTACCGCGAAGGCTGGTCCTTACATCGACCATTTTCATGCAGGATGGTACGCTCCAGGGGCGTAGTTACCACCGTATAAATTATACGGGCCCCAAGCTACATGGGCTCCAACACGTGTAACTACAGTCCCACTAACATTCTCCCTTATCTAAAAAAGAACCCCGAAGGAATTTTGATACAGGGCCCCCTCAGAGCTTGGTACGTCAGTGGCGTGCCCCCTCATATCCATGAGTCCGTGAAGGCGCATTGCTCCAATACTTCACAGATGAATCTGTTATTAGACGCTCCTTTCCTAATCCATGGCCACCACGTTCGCCGGATTCTAACTCCGTGTGATTTCTGGTTGTAGGACTATTTAAAAGGTCTGGTGTATCGTAGCGGTGTTGCGACGTTGAATGACTTATAGAACTTCATTACACTTCATACGCGAACCTTCACAACTGATCAGTTACGATTTGTTGTTAAACACACTGTCCACAGACTTGAAATTTTACAGGTGAATGAGTGTTGTCACTTAGAGCACCTTCCCCTACATCGTCCTGGACATGATTAAAAACTGCTCCTCTTGTGCAATTTCGTCCTAATCTGTTTTTGTTTCTTCAAACTGAAATGTTTCTGTTTTCCCCTTACCTTTACTTAATGTGGTTCGACGGCAAGGTAATCATAAACTAGTTAATAAATGTTAATATTGTTTCTGTATTAACACATGAAATTTAACACAATAAATGTAACCAAAATGAAATACAATAAACGGTGGTCCGTAAACGAAACATGTGACAGGCCCAGGTTCACCGACACGTGTACAGGGTTAGCAATGTTAAACTTCCTCTACTCAGAGAGCTCTGGAGGCCGGTCTATTAGTCCGAAGAGAAAAATATTTGGGTAATAATGATGCACTTGAGGTTTCTGAAATAAAATAAATAGTTGAAAAAATATACACTAGATGGCGCTTTCGGCGGTGAATACAGTTCTTCAAATCCAACACAGTTGCAAAACGCTGACGGTAAACGTTATCTTTCGAAAAGCTCCATAAACAGAAATCGCAAGGCATGGGATCGGGGGATCGTGGAGGCCAAGCTGTTGGGAAAGATCGGCTGTTCACACGTACGTCTGTCAATTCCTGTCTTACACGGAGAAAAAAGACATACTCAAAAATGAACACATAGACATACTCATTTTGAAATGAGTATGTTTGTATCAGGTTTGACCATGACTTCATCGAATATGAAACTTACATGCACTCAAAATCCGAAAAAAGGGTTAATTAACACTCTCAAACAAATTACAAAAAATATTCAGGATTACAGAAGTTCTTTTAATATACCGGATACATATTTTAAAAATTGGAGTTCAACAACACATTTAGTTCTGTAACACACGGTTTAATTCTAAGACCGAAATGTAGGTGGCGGTACTTGTAACGGAAGTGTTACCGAACGAAGCACTGTATTACCGTCAAAGAGAGTTTGGAACTGAATGAGTGAGCGTTACCCGTCTCGCTGTCCAATACTGGACTATGTAATTTATCTAACAAGGGGAGGGCACGACTAAGAAAATTCATTTGGGATCGAGACGTGGTGTAATAGTAGTACTCTTTTAGGGTGTTCACCCCTCAATGTAATTCCGTCGAATGGCCAGTCAATTCGGAGAAATCAGCCTTCGAAATTCATGCTTAGCTTTTATACAATTAAATTTTAACTTTCTGCAACGAGTTCGTAGCTTGATTGGTAAATCGTCTGCTTTGTATGCTGGAGGTTAGGGTTCGATTCCACGCGATCAACTTTTTTTCTTCAATTCATTTAATTATTTTTTTAAATTAAATAAATTTATTTATGAAAGGTTTATTAAATATTAAATGATATTTTTTGTAATTATTTTGTATCTTATGAAATAAAAAAAATTTAAAATATATAATTTAAATTTTTTACTAGTAAAATTATTAAAAATTATTATTAATTAAAAATATTTAAAATCATTATTAATTAAAAATATTAAAAATAGTTATTAAATAAAAATATTTAAAATAATTATTAATAAAAATTATTAATAGTTAAAATTAGTAAATTAATTATTATTTATCAAAATTAATTAATTAATCACATTTATACTAATTAATTAATTACTACTTATTGTAATTAATTAATTATTATTAAGCATTAGTATTAATAAGAAATATTATTAATTTATTATTACTTTATTACTAAAATTATTAATTTATTATTAAAAATATTGTTTATTATTAAAAATATGATTTGTTGAAATTATTATTAATTTATTACAGAAATTATTTAAATAAATTTATTAAAATTATTTAAATAAACTTTTTGAAATTAAATAAATTTATTTGAAAAGGACTTATTAAATATTTTGTAAAATTGTAAAATAATTAATTTAATAACATATAAAAAAGATATATTTTTATTATATTAATTATAAAATAATTAATTTAATAATAATAATATATTTTATAAATTATTTTATATTATATATAATATTTTATTTATAGTATATTGTATTTCACATTATAAAACTATTTGTAACTAATATTTTTTGTAAAATATCATTTAATATTTATTATATATTTTATTATAAATATTAGTTATTAATATAAAATATATTTATAAAATTTAATATAATTATTTGTGTGTGTGTGTAATCAAGGTAATTTTTTTTATTCTATAAAATACAAAAAATATAATTTAATATTTAATAAACCTTTTATAAATAAATTTATTTAATTTAAAAAAATAATTAAATAATTTGAAGGAAAAAAAGTTGATCGCGTGGAATTGAACCCTAACCTCCAACATAGAAAGCAGACGATTTACCAATCAAGCTACGAACTCGTTGCGGAAAATTAAAATTTAATTGTATAAAAGCTAAGCATGAATTTCGAAGGCTGATTTCTCCGAATTGACAGGCCATTCGATGGAATTACATTGAGGGGTGAACACCCTAAAAGAGTACTACTATTACACCAAATCTCGATCCCAAATGAATTTCCTTAGTCGTGCCCTCTCCTTGTAAGTTTCGCTTATTTCCTCTGAATGTTTACCCTGTATTGTGTCTAAGTGTCTGTTCATTGTAACAGTGTTATTTTATGTCATTAAAATATTTTAATTACCCCGAGATTTTGTCCATTACTTTTGGTTTACCCCAGTAATGACGTAAGAGACCGTTACAATTCTCATAAATCTTCCGAACTATTTTTCGTATCTACCACGCTACCCGCAGAAGAACACATGAGTACTAGATTGTTTTGATTTAACATTTTGTGTTAAATGTTCTCATTTGTATAACTGAAGTAAATGCCTTGCTTATAATATGAGGCTATAATAGGAATTTAACGATATATTTAATGGGATAAATGTTTACCTTATTTTGGGGCTGATTAGTGTTATAAATGTAATATAATTTACTGAATTCATAATAAGTCATATTGCTTGATTTATTCAAGCACTTATTTATAGGCAAGTAATAATTGTGTTACTTTGGAATAATTTTAAGGTGACCAGTTTTTTAACAATGAAAAGGAGGACGAAAAATTTAAGAAAATGTTATAACGTAAATATATGAAACATTTTATTAATTCAAACAAAAATACGTTAATTATGCTTACGTCTCTCTTAATTATTTACTTAAAGGAGTATTTTCTCATTGAAGGAATTTTTTTGTTTCTCAATATATTATTTTTTCTGATTTATCGGAAATTTTTTTTTCGGAGCAAAAAACATCCTTCATCTTTACTGTAAGTGCTGCAGCTAAAATATCAACATTCAATCTTGATTTTTCACTTGTCCATAAATTAGCAACTGAAAAGACTCTTTCAACTGGTGCATTAGTTCCAGGGCAGCACACTGTAAATTAAAAAAGAATAACTAAATTTTCACGTGGAATGTGTTCATTTTTGAAATGGTTATTTCAACCCATCTCATCAATTTCAGCATGTTGATTTTCCAATTGTTTCAATTTTATTATAATTTAAATATACATTCAGTCTTCCAATTTCTTCAAACAGACCATTGTCAATGATTTTAATATCAGGCATTTCCTTTGATAAAAAATCAACTCAGTTTTCTATATCTGCCCAATTTACTTGTGATGAAATCAAAAAACACCATTGAAAACTGTTATTTAATTTGATACTTGTTTCAGACTATTAATCGACATATTGAAAACATGTTTGGTTCATCTCTGAGTACAGAGATTAACAGATATGTTTTAAAATGTAGAAAAGGAGGACACTTTTCGAGGAAGGACAGACCTATAAAAGGAGGACTGTCCTCCCTAAAGGAGGATGGTTGGTCAACTTAATAATTGTCGTTTTATTTTCATATTGAACTTTAAAATGCCTTGCATGCTTTGAAAAAGGAAAGTTTACAAAATGAATTTTCGTTTTCAATTATTAATCTTTATAACACGCTTTTATAAACTTCCCCTGTATGTAATGGAATCTTTGAACTCGATTTTTACCCATTCTTAAAAGGTCAGATTAATTCGAAATTTTGCACACTTGTCAAGGACCGATGACAATACAATCTATATGTTACGGGCAAAGTATGAAATCCGGCATTCTATAGAATGCCTAAAACTAGCCGGCAATGTATAAAATGATTCTTATTTCACACATTGCCTAGGCATTCTATAGAATGCCAAATGAGAAACCGGCAAAGTATGAAATACATCTCCGATCCGTTTCGAATATTGTGCGCGAGACTTTTAACGCGTATTTCAGGCTCAGAATTTGTCAGTTGCACATTGTGGTTTGTTCGGGAGTGTCAAAATACTCAATTTTACTTAAACTTATTCAGCAAAAAATTGGTTTTTCCTATGCTGCATGAAAATGAAGAAGCAAGTCGTAGTGTTGGAGAAGGAGTCATCGTCTAAAGCAGGGGTAGGCTACCGATGGCCCACGGTACAATTATCAGTGGCATTCAGCACTACTCGACAAATTTGTCAATTTTTGAATGAACTTCATAAATTTGTAATAGATCTTATTTGACGAACATCTCCAGAATTTGGTCAATTAAGGAATTACGAAAAAATTTGAAAGATAACTCTAAAGATAAATTTACAGCTTTTTTGTAAATTATTGAATGTCATAACTGGAGATATTTAATTGTTTGAAGAGAGAAAATTGATATGTATTCAGCTTTTCCGCATTTAGTTCTACATACCTAACAAGGGGAGGGCACGACTAAGGAAATTCATTTGGGATCGAGACTTGATGTAATAGTAGTACTCCTTTAGGGTATTCACCCCTCAATGTAATTCCGTCGAATGGCCAGTCAATTCTGAGAAAATAGACTTCGAAACTCGTGCTTAGCTTTTATACAAGTAAGTTTTACTTTGCTCTAACGAATTCATAGCCTGATTGGTGAATCGTCTGCTTTTATTATGCCCGAGGTTAGGGTTCGATTCCAAACAATAAGCTTTTTTTCTTCAATTCATTTAATTATTTTTTTAAATTAAATAAATTTATTTATGAAAGGTTTATTAAATATTAAATGATATTTTATGTAATTATTTTGTATTTTATAAAGTAAAAAATATTTAATTAATTTATTACTTAAATTATTTATTAGTAAAATTATTTAAAATTATTATTAATTAAAAATATTTAAAATAATTATTAATAAAAATTCTTAATAATTAAAATTTATTAATTAATTACTATTTATTATAATTAATAATTTTATTATTATTAAAATTATTAATTTATTATTAAAATTATTAATAATTTTTATTAAAATTATTAATTTATTAAAATTATTATTAATTTTTATTAAAACTATTATTAATTTTTATTAAAATTATTATTAATTTTTATTAAAATTTTTATTAATTTTTATTAAAATTATTAATTTATTATTAAAATTATTATTAATTTTTATTAAAATTATTAATTTTATTAAAATTATTATTAATTTTTATTAAAATTAGATAAATAAATTATTTAAATAAACTTATTAAAATTATTTTAATAAATTCATTAAACTTAAATAAATTTATTTGAAAAGGACTTTTTTTAAATATTTTATAAAATTATAAAATAATTAATTTAATAATATATAAAAAAGACATTTTTTATTATATTAATTATAAAATAATTTATTTAATAATAATATATTTTATATATGTTATATATAATTTTTTATTTATAGTATATTGCATTTCACATTATAAAACTATTTGTAACTAATTTTTATATAAAATATCATTTAACATTTATTATATATTTTATTATAAATATTGATTATTAATATAAAATAAATTTATAAAATTTAATATAAATATTTATATATATAAATAATTACAGTAATTTTTTTAATTTATAAAATACAAAATAATTACATAAAATATCATTTAATATTTAATAAACCTTTCATAAATAAATTTATTTAATTTTAAAAAATAATTAAAAGAATTAAAGAAAAAAATTTATCGCGCAGGATCGAACCCTAACCTCCGGCATAATAAGTAGACGATTCACCAATCAGGCACCTTTACATATTTAGAATATTTTTTTAATGGCACTCTCATTATTTTGTCAGAATAACATTTGTATTATTTAGAAATGTATGTACGTCATTGATATAGTAACCTTATTATGACCTTATTTCATACTTTGCCTAAACAGCTTTAGTCATTCTATAGAATGCCTAGGCATTCTATAATGCCTAGGCAAAGTATTAAATAATTCTCTTATTTCATACTTTGCCTGAAAACGTCCGGCATTCTATAGAATGCCGGCATTTCATACTTTGCCGGTAACATATATAAATAAAAATGTAATGTGTGTTTGTTCAAAGCCGCTAATCTCCGAAACTACTGGACCATTTCTTCTGAAATTTTGACATAACGTTGCATTTGAATCCAGACGGGTTCTTACGTACTTATTATTTCGTAATTCTTTCTAAATTGTTTAAAATTTAATTTTTAAGTTATATTTTCTGGTATTATGACGTCATATCATGCCACGTTTCTCACTAAATCGAAAATTTATATTTTACACGAAGTTTTTCAAGATTATTACATATTTTTACTATATATAGCTGTGTTTATCGGTTGGAATATTTATCAAATTTTTCCGTTCTCTGATACTTAATTAGGATTATTTTTCGAATAAAATTTTTTTTAGTGATTATTCTTTTAACAACTAAAATTTTGTTTTGTGGTTTGGCAACATTCGGATAGTATTATCGCGGGATGTTTATGTGTGTGATTTTGCTTATTAATTGCAACTTACTCTTTTTCATTATTTTCTCGAAGAATTTCTTTCTTTCTTTAGAATGCGAAATTTATAATTTTTACAAACCAAAACTTCTTATTGATAAGGGTATTTCAGTTCTCTTATTAGTGCAATTAACGTTAGTATAGCATGTCCGTTTTTGTTATCTGTTTTAGATAATATGAATATTCGTAGCGCCTATTTTATCTTTCTCTCCCGTAATCCTTTTTTAATTCAATATATAATTATTATTATTTTTTTATATTTTAGTACTTACGAGTTTTTTTTTTTTTTTTTCGCTTGCCTTTTACAATGTTTTTATTTGTCGAATTAATCGACGGGATTTTTCTTAAATATGTTTTTTTTTTATCTGTTTTTGACATTTTTTATGTCCTTCTGAAATATGAAATAAAGATTTTCTAATATACATTTTGTGCTTGTACGAAACTGTTTATATCGATTTAATTAAAATATTGATCCTTATTTTATTTTTGTTATCTTCTTACGATTTAATTTTATTTTATAACTAGGTGTACCATATGTTGCTGGGGCTAAGTCAGGTTAAAAAGACTGGTGCGCCAAAAGGGTTACAAAAGTAAATAATACTCAAAAATTGAAACAAATAAAATAAAGGGTACTTACGTATTATTGCAGCAATCATCAACACTATTATAACTCGCTAAGTTGGCAACCCCGATTTCCTATGTGTCGTATGTGTTCAATTGGCAGCCAGATGCTTCATTTCATATAATGTCGCCAATAGGTTGCGATAATATGTAAGTACCATTTGCTTTTGTCAGGTACATAGCTACTACTATATCAGCCGTACCAATGATACAAGGCCCCTAAGCTACAGTGGTCTCCATACGTATTACTACAGCCACTAACATGGTGCTCATATCTGAAATCAGCCCCTAAAAGTTTTTTGATACAGGGCCCACTCAGAGCGGGTTTTGGGAATTTCGTATGGTTTTTTTTAAACCCTTTTTAAGTGTATACAATTTTTTTAAAAGTATAAAATTGCCTTGCAGAAAAATAAACTTGGGTAATTATACGGGGAACCCAAAAGCAGTGTTGGTAGAAATTACATATCAAACTCCCAAGGCATCAGAGTTTTAAAGCAAAACAGAAAAATGGCTTAAATACCTTTTGGGAGGAAGCAGGTGGTCGTAAGATTAATTTTTTTTGGCCTTACATACTATCCAAACCAATCGCCAACGTTCAAAATAACTTGCCAAGTTAATAACCCCAATTTCGCATGTCATATATATTTTGAATTGGGAGTGAGTGGGGAGAATAAGTTTTATTACTTATCTATAAGTAATAAAACTATTACTTATAGATTTAAGTCATGAACCCACTTAAAAGGGGTTTTCTCAAACTAAAATTTTTTTTTTTTTAACCACTTTTCCCCAATCGGGGGCGTTACTGATGTCATCTGGCGGGAAAAAATATTTTTTTCAGAAGGTTCCCAAATCCTACACCTTGCATTTTTTCCCATCATTAACCCTCCAAGCGGTCTGCACGAAAAACCCCTGCCATTTCTAGAGATGTTTTTTTATCTTCAATTAAGAATCTAAAAACCCGTTTTTTTGGGCCGTATTTTTAAAAATACGGCTCAACCCCGGAAAAAATACAAAGGCAAAAAATACGTGCGGTGCATTTTAAAAACTTTCCCTAGAATGGCAAGATTTTACTGAACCGCTTAGAGGGGTTAATTTTGCTTTGTTTCTCCTTTTTCTTTGCCTAATTTCCCTTTCCCCCCTTTACCCCCTTTTACAGGGGCGGTTATATTCTTGTTTTTTGTTCCATTAAAAAAAAAGTAAAAAATTTTTAAACATTTAATTTTTTCTTTTCTGGGTTTAAAACAGTAATTTTCATTTCTCCGCCCCATTTTTTATATTTTTTACCAGACATATTTATACTATAAACTAAAAAACGATTTTCTTGAAAATAAATTTAAAAGTTTAGGTCATAAAATTTTTTGATACCAAAACCAACTGTGTGTTCTTAATAAACAAAAATATTTTTAAAAAATTTTTTAAAAAAAAAAATATAGCATTTTTCCCCAAAAAAATTAAAAAAAAGTACCAGTTTTTTTTAAAAAAATAAAAAAATCTCTTTGTCTATACTGCTAAAACCTAAAACGTAATTATTATTTTTTTTTGGCGATCTATTTAAAGGGGCTTTTATAAAAAAAAAAAAACTGAAGAATTTTTTAAAGCATTTTTTTTTTTATTTTTTATCCATAATATTACGAAATTTCCATAATCTACTTTAAAAATGTTTTGTTTTTTTTTCCCACCCTATAAAAGTAACTAAGTTACTAAACCCCAAATTTTAAGATAAAATAATTTTAGGGGAAACCCTTTGATGGTTTCAATTTTTTAAAAAATTTGGGAAAATAAAAGAAAATATTTAATCATAATTAATTCTTCCTATTTTAAAAAATTTTAGAAATGGTTTGGTACTTACTTTTTACTTGAATAAACAGGGCCTTTTTAATTTCATTTTAAAAAATGAAAAGGTCCTGCAACAAATCAGTATATTTATTGTAACTTAAATTTTTTGCACAAAATAAATGGCTGCGGGGAAAAAAAGGCCACTACGTTTGAATAAATGTTGATGTTCATCGGTGCTGCTTTTATGATAGAGTTTTATGTCTGGGGTTTTTAAATTTTCCCAAAGCGTATTCGGTGGTGGGTTTGGAAGGAAAAAAGTAAATAGTTTTGCACTCGAAAATAAAAAATAAATTTCATTTAGTTTTTCCCGGGTATTTTTTTTTTTGGATTTGTTTTTTTTGGGGTTTATTATATATATTTTATTACTATTTTGAATGTAAGCATCCTTTTTTGTGTATTATTTTCGACGGGGAACGGGGCCCCTAGAACCCGAGGGCCCTGGGCTGTAGCCCATTTAGCCCATACGTAGATCCGGCCTCGGCTGTAGCAATATCCTTTACGACGGTGGTGTTGATTTTTTTTTTTTTCGTCCTCTTCCAGGAAGAAAGCCTAGCTGTCAGGTTTTCTCGAATTTTACAATCATGTCTTTAAAAGCACGCTTCGACATCGGTCCACGTCATTGTTTCTTGACACGAAGGAACCTTCTGGCACCCGCGCTGCTTTCCCTAATTTGTGATAGTTAGCCCAAAGTGCACCCCGCTACGTCGGTATTTTTTGAAATCCCTTTCCCTGATTGTGGAAAGAACAATATCTTCCTTTTTTTGTGGGGATATTAACAAATTTTCCCAAAGGGACCCACAGCCCCAAATCTTTGGAAATTTTTTTTAAACTATTTTTTATTTCGGAAACCTTGAGTGCATTATCTGAAGTGTCTGTTGTCCTAATATTTTTTTCTTCTGACCAGCAGAATGGCCCCCTTTGGCCCCCTCTGGAAAAGCGGGAATTTTTAAATTTTCCCCAAACCCTGCACTTCCCTAAGAATTTCTGGTCAGTTAATTAGTTTTTACATTTTATACATCTTTGACTCTTGAAAAAATTGATAATAGGTTGTATGCTATTACAATTGTGTTATTAAATACAAATAAAAATAATAAAAACCATTTAATATTTTCTTATACTTGGGTAAAAATCTATAATACTAGTATCAAAATATAAAAAAAAAAAAATTAAAGCACTTTTTTAAAAAAAAGTTCATAATAAGAGTTGCTTTTTGCAACATAGAATATCAAAAACACCTTAGCATTAAAAACAACCATTTCAAAAAATTTCCTAGATTCTAAAGCATATATGTGTTCTAGGTTAATTTACATGTTTCAATACATTCAATAATGATAAAACGTTCATTAAATAAAGTGTATTTCAGATTTATACTTGCATGAAAATATTTATCTATGTATTAGATTTTGTTATTATTTAAGTTTTGTAAAAAAGGCTCTTCTATAGTTTTTATAATCATAAAGCTTAATAGTTTGTATAATCATAATTTTCGAGCATGTATTTAGACCACTGTTTAAAAACCCCCCTTTTTCCCAAGATAGACTATCAGAGGGCCCGGGTTTTTTTGACGATTAATTAAAAGTGCATGATTTTTTGTATTTTTTGAAAATAGTATTTGTAATTATTTTAAACCCCTCCAAGCGTTTTTGAACGAAATTGTTGATTTCCCTCTCAGATCGGGGCTAACTATTTATTTCAACATAAAAAATTATCAAAATAATAAATAAATGGGTATATTCTAATTACAGTTCAATATCATTTTTGAGACTTTTTCGCACTCTTCCTTTCCCTGGGTTTCCCAGCCAGGAGCCAGCCGGGGGCTCGTTCGTAATCAGTTCGAGTCTCTTCCGTATCCCCCCGGGTTTTTTCTCGACCCCGCCAGGAGACCCCCGGGGTTTTGGGGGCTCACTATCCCCTCTTCCTATCGTAAAGGGGACGTCCAACGCCCCCCTTCCAAGATCCAGTCTCCTTTTTGTTCGGACTTCTCGCCCGTTTTATAGCATTTTTTTTTTCCCTCGTCATCCACCGCTCATTTCTTTGTGGGCCCTTAGCCCAAAAATCCCCTGCTGCCCCCTTTCCCTTTTTTCGGCCTCTATTGATGTCCCCCCCCTCTGCCCCCGCCAAACATTTTTCCCCTTCCCCCAAACCGAAAGACGCCCAAGGCTGGGTGTACAGTTGAATGTTCTCCGACGTGAAGGCCCCTTTGTTTGGGAAAAAATGGGCACACAATGAAAGGCGCCCCTTTTTGACCGCCCGGTCAGTTGGGCAAAAGGGTGCCAAAACTCGACCCCCGCTACAAAATTCCTTCCCACCCCCAAAAGGGGAACTTCTGGGAATTTTTCGCAGCCCGGGGCACGGGATCTGTTAAAAAATAGGGGAAGGAGATATGCTTCGTCACAGTACTTTTCCCCCCTCCCAGAGGGCTCCCCAAAAACTTACCACACGCAATTTTTCCGTAATACCGGGGACTCCCCAAAAAATGCACCAAAAGTATTTTCCCCACCTCCTCAAGTGACATGTTCGAAAGGGGAAAAAACCGTCTTTTTTCGAATTTTTTCCCCCCTTTTAAAAGGTTTAACATCTTGAAAGAAAATTAGAGATGGTCGGGGAGATACAATGGACATTGAGGGGAAGTTTTATGGCTCGGGGGGAAGCCCGGTTCTTCCTGCAGCAATCTTAAAAACTGGGAAGAATTTTTTTAAAACCCAAGAGCGTACGGAAAAAATTTGGGAAAGTCAATGAATTGAAAAAGGGGGAGATAGCTTGAAAAATATCATTTTTTTTTTCCCTTTAAAAAATTCTCAAAGGGAAATTTTAATTTTTTATAATGTATGTCTAAATTTTTAAAAAATATCTATGGTATTTAAATTCAATGTATATATTAAAACATTGAGTATATATTTTTTTAAGGGATTATTTCGTTATGTGTTAAAAATTAACAAAAAAAAAAGGTTCAAAATTTAGCATCTTTTAAAATTTCGGGCACTTCTAAACATGAAAAATTTTTTAAGCTTCTGTATTACATTATTTGAAAAAATTTCTAACGCATTAAAAAAGAGCCTTTTTTAAAAACCCTTTTTAGTTTTTCAAAATTTTTTAAAAGCCAGGTATTCGGGGGCATCTTACTTAAAAACCCCTAGTTTTGTATTGTTCAGATAACGAATTATATTTGAATTTTAAATGTTTGAACTTAATTTCATTCAAAGAAACATATAAACCCAAAAGTTTATTTTTTAAAACGGAATCTTCAAATAAAGAGTAATAAAAAGCATCTGGACAAATTTACAGTTAACATTTGTGCATATAAAAAAAAAATAAAGACCCTTTTTAAATTCAATTTAAAAAAATTATCTATTTATGCAAAACCCTCATCATTTATGTTCCATTAGGGGGTTGACTGAAAAAAAAGGTAATTAAAAGGACATTTTTGTAATCTTAACCATGAAAACTAGGAATTTTATATTAGCTGCACTCTGAAATTTGCAATTTTAAAATTTCCCAAAAAGATATTTATGCGGGTCTCACATATACTCAGTTGAAAAAAAAATATATTTTCCATAAATACTAATAATTTTCTTTTTGGGTATTTAATTATATTTAGATTAAATTTTAATATATATATATATATTCCCCCTTACAATATTTTTTTTATGTATTCCCCTTTAAAATTTTATATAATTTAATTTGGGGAGTGAGGGGGGAAATTAACGTCGCACTATTCAACTACCGAGGGGGCCCTGGGATGGACCCAAACCCTTTACCTCTTGGCTACAAGGGGTCAAAGGGAATTTTTATCAAGGTTAGCATGTCACGAGTTCGAGGCCCCGTGCCACAAAAAAATCCGCCGTGTGGGGAGCGATGCACGTTAAATCTGTCGGGGCCCCAAACATCCTTCGTTGGTGTGGGATTTGGGGGAAGGGGTGCCAGCTCAGGTGTCGTCCACGTCACTTGACCTGGGTTTAAAAAATTTCGTGGTCCGTCGCCAAAAGCCCCTGTAGCTGAGCAGCGCGACGTTAAATTCAATCAATCAATCAAGCATCCTTAAGATAAGTGATAAGGAAAACGCATTCGAAAAAAACTCGTTTTTAAGTAAAAACTGTAATGTTGGGCTGTGTGCAGTGCCATGTTTTTGAAAAATATCACATTGTGACATTTCTGTAAACACATGTTTTGTGTCAAAGTATGTAAATATTTTTTCTCCAAAAAAAGAATGGTTTAAAAACAATGTTTTGAGCAAAAAATATTTTTTTTTTGCACTATATATTAATGTACACTTCTAGCTTCAGAAATGTTTCAATTGGTTTTGAAAACTTTTTGGGGTTTTAAAAATCTTTTTTATTTAAACATTTTACGTAAAAAATTTAAATATTATTTTTTTACTTTTTGATATTTTTTTCTATTTTAAACCCGTTAAAATTTTTTTTATAAAAGTTTATTTGTAATTGATTGTAAATTGAATTTAAAAAAACCTTTTTTTAAAAATTTATATGTATTTGAGGATGAAATCGTTTACTTTATTCAGGAAATTTTTTGTAAAATTTATTTTTTTAGCCAATTTATTTGTTTTAAAACATGCATATTTGTGTTTTTTATATAATGAAATTTCTATCTAAATTTTGTCTGGTTTTTTTTTCCCTTAAAATCTTTAAAGATTTTTCAAATTATCTTTTAAATTTTTCATTATGTACTTAATAAGGAAAAAAATTTCTAAATATAAATAATTTTTTTGGGCCCAATAAAAAATATAATTCCCTTTTTGCTACAGTTTGGAAAATGTTGAAATTGCGGGGGACAGGGTTTTACAATTTTGAATGTGTTTTTTACTGCCACTATGTTATATATTTATCTTTCATTCTTTTTCAGTATGAAAATTTAAAATCGTAAAAAGGTTTTGTCACAATAAAAAATTTAATTTTTTTTTTTATATTCAGATTATACTATTATATTGATTCTGAAAATAATAGGTTGGTTTGACGCCATTATTTCACAATTTTAAAAGCATTGAACATTTTTGAAATTTTTGAAACTTTTATAAAATGCTAAATTATTTAAAAAAATTTAATTATTGTAAGTGATGTTTTTTCTTAGATTATTGGGAAAAAAAAAAGTATAAAATTTAAAAAACTATCTCCTTGTTGAATTTTTTAAAAATTATTTTTATGGCTAAACCTGGAAAAAACACGATTTTTTTTAAATATTAACATTAAGATATTTTTAAAAAATAACTAGATCTTTCAGACGTAAATCCATATGAACTTTTTAAAACCATATGTTAGGGGAATTTTACAAGGGGGTTTGAAGACCCTTTTCTTGAACAAAAAGAAACGCCTTAGGGATTATATTTATACAGAAAATAGTAGGGGATACAAAAAGTAATCCCGAATTCACCAACTTTTTTTAAATAATATCTATTTTTTTCTTTTTTTCCCCATCTGGCAGTTAAGAAAATTTAAAATTTTGTTGCATGACTTTTTAAAAAACTGTAATGTAATACTACAATATATTTATTATAATGTAGTTTGGTACATCAGGGAAATATTTGGGTTCATTCTGCAAAATTTGTATTCTGTAGTCTAATTGTAATATCACCTGAAAGTTTGGGTTTTTTGATTTGCCATTTTCAGTCATATTCCATCCCTTTCAAGTTATTTTCCCGTAACTTTGGGACATTTTGGTCATTTATATTTTTTTAAAAGGAAAAAAAAATTTTGAAAAAAAAAAAATAAAAAAGCTATTAAAAAAATATAAACTTTTATGTCAAAAAAAATATTGGTCTTTTTAAAACAATCTTTTTTAATTAAATGGGATAACTCAAAAACTTAAAAACACGGGGCCAACAGAAATGATTTTAGAAATTAAAATTAAAGCCATTTCACACGAAATAATGGTTGTGTTAAAAAAAAAATTTTAATTAATTCAATCTAGGAATGCAAAAATGCTTTAAAATGAAACCGAAACTAAAATCAAAACTCAGAAAATTAAAAAATTTTTTAAAACCCCCAATTGGGTTTTTTTGGGGTCAGAAATTTTGGGGGCCCAAATTTTCCCAAAAATATGATCTTAAAAAAAGCACCCCCCTTTCCCCCATTTTTTTTTTTATTTAGGCTATTGTTATCCTTTTTGTAAAAATTTTCTATACTTACGAGACAATTATTTTTAAAAACCCAAAAATTATTATCCATTTTTTTTTCCCCAGGCAATTTTTTTTTTAAAAATACACAAAATTTTTAATATAATGGGATTTCAGAAGCAAAAAAGGGAGGGGTTTTTTTCAATATAGAACGGGGTTATGATGATTATTATGAATTATTAATGTTAATATTTAAGAATAAAAATATATATATAACAATTTGTAGGGGTTTTAGTACTGGGAAAAAGGATACATTTCTAAATGTTAAAATTGCTTATAAAATTTGTTATATTATTACTTATCAATTTAAATTTTTTTTTACGTAAATTGTTTTAAGTGTCTTTTTAAAAAAAACAAAATTAATTGGTAATGCATCTTTTTCAATAACTGAATAGAAAGATATAGTTACCATTTATAATATATATGTGCAAAAATGCATTTAAAGGATGAAATACTTAAAGGGAAAGGAAAGATTGAAAATTTGAATAAAAAAGGGTTTGAAACACCCTTTTCCCCGCACAACCCTTTTAAAAAAAATATTTTTTTTTATTGATTTAACAGTTGTGCCCAAAACCCCGGAACTTTTCCAGGGGCAAAAATCCACTATTCTCCTGTACTCCAACCGCCGCCCAACATATTCTTTTTTTTTTTTTGGGGAAAAAAAAACATTAAAAATTAATTTTTAAAAAGTTAATTTGCATTAATAAAATTTAAATTTTTAATAACAGTTACTTACTGTACAAACTTTTGCATATATATAATACTTATTATATATATATGGGATTATAATCAATCGAAAAAAAAATCAATGCTTTGGGGGTCTGGACCCAAGGATCCCTTCCCTTGTGTGCGCCACTGATTGAATGTGTATTATGTGTGCAAATGCTGACGTAGTGAAATTTTTTTTCTCAGTGCAAGTTGTTATGATGAATTTTATGAGGGTTTATTTATGCCGAAAAAATCATTCAACAGAAAAATATAAGGATAAGGATTAAAAAATTTTCATAAATTAAAAATTGAAAAAGACTTTTTATAATATTGTTAATTAAAAAAATAATAAATTGCAAAAACCCCGTTTTATTTTACAAATTTATTCATCATATATAATGATTTCCCCCACATTTATTATAATTTTGTTAAAAAAAAAGAATCATTCTTACTTTTTAACCCCTAAATTTAAAAAAAAAAAAATATTTTTTGAGTTTTCTTTGCCTTTATATTCAACAATGATTACAGAGAGCTTCTGTCTGGTTAAAATTGGGAATACCGAAATAAAATGATCTTTTTTAAAAAATTTTTTTAAAAAACTTAAAAAAAACAGGAGAAAAAATAAATTTTTTTTTTTATATATATTAAAAATATTTTTCAATTTTTAATGAGTCATTTCTTTAAAACTTTTTTTTTTTACCCTTTATTTGCTTGTTTGCAAAAATTGGGAGAAATTTCCTTGGACCGTGAAGTGGATAAAAAGTCCGTCACACAAAACTCGCCCTAGGCAACAGCTTTTTGAATGAGAAATCTCCTTTTCCCAAAAAAACAGAAAAACCCAAAAAACAATAAAAACGTCCCCCGAAGAAACATTTGAAGACCTCCCCCCGCCAAACAGGGGAAGGCATAAAAATGGGGCACTTTTTGAAAAAAGTTCCCAAAATTAAACAGAACCCGTCTCCCTACCACTAGCTTTGAAAAAGTAGATCGCTTTCCAAGTGAGTTTCAATTAGCAGGTCATCCACAGAGGGTTAACGGCCATTTTAATAAAATGACATTTGTATGTATTTGAATTGCACATTTTTTTATATGAGCTTCAAAAAAGCTTGGGGTCTAAATATCCAGACAGCATAGCAGGATGTTCTGTCATTTTATCTCCTTGTAAGCACATCTGGACGACCAATCAGCTTATTTACCCAGCGTTATGATCTGTCATGGCCTTGATCTAACTGTGGGGGTTATAGATACAAAAATATTGTTTCGTGTAACATTCTTCACATTTTTACTTGCACTGCAAATAGCTCTTTTCAATGTTTGTTTGTAAATATTGTGTTTATAAATAAAAAAAGGTCAGGGGGTGGTTTAGTTATCTGTAAATGTGCGTACCATATTGGATTATAACTTAAATCTCATTTGCCATTCCACAGTTTATATATACCATACTATAAAAAGAATTATTCATAAATTTTTAACTCAAATAAAAAACGCATTTATAAAATTAATGACTAATGATAATTCAAATATGTAAATTCAAATTGTTAATACTCAAATCATTTTATAAATTGGACCATTGAATTTGAAAAACTTTACAATTTTTACATTGGTAGATGTGTGATTCCCTCTTAAATAGTTTTAATTTCAAAAAAACATATACATATAAAATGATCCTATAATGAAATATTAATGTTTATATCTTTCATTTCATTCCCTGAATTACCATTTCCCAAATGTTTTAGTTTTTTTTTAGAAATGCTATCTCTATAATTTCTCATATAGAAGAACATGTAAACACAATTTAGGAAATGAATTTAAAAAAGTTCATCAAAAACAGGGGGTTATTTTGTTTTTTTAAAAATTTTGACATTTACTTCAATGTTTAACAAGAGGTTTTTTATTTATACAATTATTGAGCTCAATTTTTATATCTTACTGATAATATCTAATAAAATTCTCTGGAAATATTATGAATGGCTTTTTTAATTTATTTACAATAAAAAAGGATTATTTTTTTAAAATATTTACAAAAAGTATTATAAATGTCACTAACCCAAACAGATAAAATGACTATAAAAAAATTTAGAGAAAATCATTTTCTGAATTACAGATTAAATAACTAATAAGCCAAATTATATATATAGGCAGAATTTCTAATATTTTCACTACATTTAAACTGAAAATATCTCATTAGATTTATGACATAAAATCTTAATTTTTAAACACCTAATGATTTGGCAGTTAACAGTAAACAAAATTTAAAAAAAAATTTATTTTTAAAAATTTCTGTGAATTTTATTTGCTCTAATTTGAGCACTATCAAAATTTTTTAATCAAATAAAATGTGTGAAATATATCACACTAAGAACTAGAAAGCAAAGCAGGAAAAATTTCATTACATTTGAGGTTATCAACAAAACCTTTTCCCCCGGGGCCCGGCCTGATTACCCCCCGGGCCAAAAAAGGGAAAATACCGCTCCGTTTTTAACAAAATTAAAAGAGATAACCTAAGCCCTTCCCCCGCTTAATGGTAAAAAAAAACGTGAGCAAAAAAATTTATGAATAATGTTGAAGTTTTGATTAGCAAAAAATACTGATTTTTAATTTATGTTTTTGGCACTAAATTAAACATAGGGTTGCACAGATCAAAAGAAAAGAGTCATTTCTAGTGTATAATTATAAAATACAAATATTAAAAAAATAATAAAACAAATTATAGAACCACTAAGTGTGTTAAAACTTTATTATATATTAAAAATGCATTTAAACCGAGAGTTAAACTTAAAAGTGTTTCTTTCTCACTTTTAATTCTGAGAATTTTTTTATAATTTCTTTAGCATTAATTTTTTCAGTCAGTTCATATTCAATGGCTATTGTTGTCAAGCCATTTAGCCGATCCTTGGTAGTTGTGGAACTTAAAAAAATTTTAAGTTATTTTAATTTGGAGAAACTCCTTTTTCTCCACTTGCCACTTTTTGGGGGGTAAAAATCCCAAAACTATACGAGATTTGGGCAAAAAACCAGGTTCGAAAAGAATTTTAAAATCTCGACTGGGCTTTTTTTTAAAAGGGGCCAAAATCTATTATCTCTTCTGCCAGGTCCGGGGGTTTTATCTGATGAATTCCCTAATTAACCTTTTCTGATTTTACAATACTTTGGGTTCGTTGTTTTGAGGGTATCTTTTTAAAAACTATTGTTTAAAAATTAAAAAAGTTGCTGTGGGTCCGATCAAATCAAACCTGAATTCAATGCATTGATAGCTTTATCTAATGGAAAAATAAAACTTTGCCTTTTTTTTTCAAAGTAGGTCTTCATCGGATATTCGGCCCCATAGTGAAATTGACATATCTTCTTTGAACTATATGACGTGGCTGGGTGAGCTAAAAATTAGCCGGTATGTCAATTTCGTCGGCGAGTCCGAAGTTGCATTTCCTTAAAGGCTATTCCGATCTACGATCCTTGAAAAATTCTTTACAATTTTTTCAAGAGTTCCATAGCAAATGGTAAATCATAGTCTTTTGTCTGCAAGAGCTTACTTATAGGATTGATACAATAAAAAGTTTTTTGCCAAATTACAATGCAGCATAAGAACTTAAATTGTTTAACACAACAATACCCGAACCCCCAAAGGGTTGTCAATCTCCGAAATTAAAAAAACAGCAAGAAAAGCATCGTATATCCCCCCTACTTGATACCTTGTGATTTTAATGCATCTTTTTGGGTTTTCCTGTCTAACGATTTTGTTTCAAATACTTATCTACTTTATAAATTTGTTCACATTTTTTATTTTTTAAATAAAATTTTATTTCCCATTTAATTAAATAGTTTTATACTAGGAACAACAAAAAAAAAGTACCTATATTCTTTTACATTAATTATTGTTTTAACAAAAAAAAAAAATTTTTAATTAAATTTTTTTTTTCTTTTTAAAAGAAATTTCTGTCTTTTTTGACATTCTTATTGTTCCCTTTTTTTAAATTTTAAAAATTTGCTATAGATTGCAACCTTTTAAACTGGAGTTTTTCTTAAATAAACATACTAACGCTTTTAAACCTTTTCACAATCACAAAAAATACACTTTGAAGGATTTTTGAGAAATATAATAATAAAATGAAACAATAAATAAAAACTATTGTGCACACTTAAAACACCGACTTTTTAATTTTTAGTGCACCAGTGTTCTACGGAACACGTTAAAAACCTCTGTTTATTTTTGGGATAAGTGGTTATGTTCTAAAACTTTTTTGGTAAGATATTGAAATAGGAATTCCAAGTATTTTATGTTTGTATTCGTTGCGATTAAACGATTAAAAACTAAAGCCTTTATGTATTAATTACAAATAAAACATATTTTAATAAGATTGAAACTTAATTTTAAAAATGCTTTGGAAATTATTCAAGCTTAAAAGTCATTTTGTTTTCTTTTAGGGCTGCTAATTCTTTTTATTTTTTATATATAAATCCCCATATATTCAAAAATTTTCTATTTAATAATCGTCTTGAAATTTAAAAAATTTATGCGTGAAATTTTGCAATTTATTTATCTAAAAGATGTTTTTGCATTGAGTTAAATATTTGTATTTTTTTAAAAAAATATTTGTATTTTTTTTTTGCTTAAATTCTTAAAGTCTTTTAAATATTTTCTTAAAATTTCTTCTTATTAAATTGTAGATAATTTATTAACTCAATTTTTAAATTTTTCGAAATATGCATTTTGATGAACTTTATTAGTAGCATACAGAATGCTGTACTATATTTTAAAGATATTATACATTTTTCATGTATTTTTATTATTAATTATACACATAATTAGTTATACACATAATTAATTATACATGTAATATATAAAATTAATTATACATATAATTAATTAATAGACTGCATTAAATATTCCTTCAAATTGTCCGTGTAAAACAGAGGTTCCCAAACTCTTTTGTCTCATAGATCCCTTATGTTTTTCGGTATGGGATAGACCCCTGCTTAATTAATATTGCATTTTTGAAAATTTATCAACTTAAATGTCTTTTTGACAGCTAGTGCTACTACTACTACTTTAAAAGAATTAAATTTTTAACTAATAAAGTATAGAGTTAAAAGTTTAAAAAGCATATGTTAATTAATTAAATTAAAAGTTAATTAATATATAAAATAACTTGAATAAAATAACCAAACAACACACACAGTTGATTTTAATGGGAGGGATGAATCTGGTGCTCCAAAAAACAAATTTTCAACGTTTAGTATCAATCTTGTCAGGTTTAACCTTAAATCTCCTGTGTTAGTAGTGTCCAGTTTCTTTTTTTGTTTGGCAACTGCGCTGAAACTCCTTCTTACTAGGAAAAATAATTAAAAACTTCCTCTCGATATTCCATAATTCGTACAAGTAACAGGTTTGCATTTTTAAAGCCAAAATTGCTGGCATCCGTTTCTAAACTTTAAAATCTTCATTGGTGCATTCACGATCAGTTCCTGTTATCATGAGACATTTTTTTTCAATATGCCCATATAAATTCATTGCGTACTATGGTATTACCATAGTCAAAGCATTCCCAAACCTGGTTTCAATATCTGAATAAAAAGGGAGTTAAAGTTGAACGTAGGGTTAAAACTTTGACAGAGTGTCGGAATTTGGGGAAAATTCAGACCTCCTATTTAAAATTTTTAGTTTAACTTGGAAAAAAAGCTGAAGTGGTTCCTGTTTTAAAATTTATGTGTCATCTTGTACTCAAATTAACCTCATTAAATTTATTAAATAAATCGCTAAATAAGTAAAATTTGGTTTCCATTTATTAAATTTTTTTTTTAAAAAATTACGATCTAGTTTAAGGAGAGCCAATATCCATAGACCCCCACTTACACCTCATTGACCCCAAAATTATTTTTTTGTTGGCGGGGACCCCTTGCAGGTCGTCATAGACCCCCGGGGGTCTATATTGACTACTTTGGGAATCACTGGTGTAAAAGCTCGTAATTAAAAAGGTATCGTGCAAATTCCTCTTGAAATGGCAATAACATGCAAAAAATAAATAAACAAATAAAATATTGTTCATGTTTTTAAAATTTAATTTTACAAAATGATGGCTATCTTAACAGTCTCAGAATAAATAGAAAAATTATATGTTTATTTCACATGTTACATTCAATAAAAAGAAAAAAAGTGTCTACATTAGTAAAATTAACTTATTTTTTTCTTTGAAAATTATTTTAACAAATTGAAGCAATATAAATTAAATATTTAGCAATCATAGACTAGTTCATTTATTACTACACAAAATTATCACAATATATTACTATTACAAAGCAAAATCTTCATAATAAATATAACTACGTTGTATCTCAGTTTCGAGCTATTGCTGTTAGGATCCTTTATGTATGGTAAATAATTAATGAATGCATTCAAAAGCTCATTAATGTTTTGCCTTTTAAATGACCTACTATCGTCCTTTTATAACGACAAAAAGAATTTATTTTTATATAAAGGGGCAAAAAATTTTTTCATTTGAATAACAATGTCAATCGAAATTGTTTTAAGACGATTGGTACATTAAGGTACGAAAACACATATATTTAAAAAATGTTAATCAACATGAAAATATTCTACGGGAAACTGATGACATTTATAATGTATGAAACAAAAAATAAATAAATAAATAAAATAAAAACCATAAATGCGAAAAAAATATTTTTTCTTTTACATCTTCGAAAAGTTTAAAAAAAATTCCCTGGGCATTAAACCTTAAAATCTAAAAAAATTTCAAAATGAAAATATTGTTCCCTTTTTTTTGTTGTCCGATTTTTCTTGTCTGATAAGCACAGGAAATAAAAAAAAAAATTTGTTTAAGTAAATTAAAAAAATTTTTAGTTTTTTTTTCAAAAAAGGGCTTTTCTCAGGGTCATTTCTCCCTTTCTTTTCATTCATAAAAGCTTGGCCTTGCTTTTTTATCACTTTTGTTGAGAATAATCTCTGCCAAAATCTATCTCTTTTAATAGTACCCCAAAATTTACGCATACAAAGCAGTAACATTTGGGGAAAATTTGTTGAAAAAAAAGAACCGGGTCCGAAATTCTTCTTTTTCGTCCCTCCTCCTTCCCCCCTGGTACCCCGGGTTTGGGGAAAAAAGGTTTAAATACTAATGAATACTGTTAAAAAAAAAATCTAGGACTCCCTTGAAAACGTGAATATTTTGCATACACATTTTAAAAAAATTTTTTTCCCTTTAATTTTATTGTGACTGTGAAACCCCGGGGATAACTTTTTTATTTTCTTCATAAACTGTTAATTTTTCAGCCAAATTTTGCCGCCTCCTAAGGTTGCCGCCCGTGCGACACTTTAGAAAGTAAAAAGTAAAAAATTTAAAGAGCAAAAAAATTTTAAGCAAATAGTAAACCAATGACACATATTCACCTGACCCCCCTCATCACGTGAATTTAGTCCATCGAACTCAATATAAAAAAAGAACTGATTGAACTATTAACAGATTCTATGTTAAAATGCAGATATGAATGAGAAGATCTTGAGTTTTACTTAAAATATTACACAGAACATCTTCAAAACTTCAGCAAAGCTATAAAAGGTCTTCGTTACAACATATTTATGAGAAAAATATATGTGTGTGTGTTTGACATGTCAGAAAAAAACATAATACAGAAATAAATTGGATAATTAACATGAAATATACAAACATACATTTACAAAACAACCTTGCTCTTTGGTATCCAGCTTCAAACCACATTGGACTTCATTCCAAATTATTTAAATTTCTGGAAAAAATTTATGAAAGAAAAATTATTTTTTTTAAGAGGAAAAAAATTTATAAATAAATATTGATCAGTCAAAAAATTCATAATGCAATCAAAATTTAGAATAAATTGAAAGCAATTAGATAGATGTTCTCCAGATTAACAAATATGCATGAATTAAATAAATATAAAAATAAATACAATTATTTTCCAATATTAATAAAATTTGAACATACCAAATAAGTGAGCAATCTCCACTTTCTGACATTTCATGGGCCTATCTTACCAGTTCACGGAGCTTGAAGAACCTTCATCCTCCATTCAGGAAAATATTCACAGAAGATAATCGGGATACTGTGAATCATTAGAAAGTTTCCCTACAAAACAGTTTAATTTTGAGCATCACAAATTCTTTAGGTTACTTGAGTTTAAAATTTTTTATAAATATAACAATCTTTATAATAATGAACAATGCTTAATTTATGAGAGAGAGAGAGATCTATGTGTTAATTATAGTTTACTATGTGTGCAAGATTAAAATAAATAGCTAAGACAAAGGCTTAGCTGAAATTATCATTTCAATTAGAGTAAATCATATCACAATCATAAAACGTTGTACATCATATTACACTAATTTTTCAGCAAAACAGATTAAATGTACACTTAAAATTTAATAATTCATACAAAACTAGTGTCTGGATAATTTTGATTTCTACGCTACGTAATTACACTTAACAACACCAAAAACAATGAATTCATACAATATTTGTGTAAAATAACAAAAACAGGTTATTTTTTGAATTAACATAAGTTTAAAAAATACAAATATAAGTGATTTTGTAAATAATATAAATAAAATCAGTCGAAAACTACTTCATATTATTGTTATGAAAACGGTCGCCAAAATTATGGCCAAGGTTACGATAAACAAGACTCGAGCAATGTTTGCAACAAAATACATAAAATTATTTCGATTAAGTTCAACAAAATTAGAATGGAATCATTTTAATACTAACTTGTAATGAAATGCTTATTACAAAGCACAGATTTAGGATTTACTTTCCAGTTTTTTCGTTTCAAAGCAGCCTCCCATTGCAGCCTTCTAGATGGACTTGCAGGAAAGCGATACATTTTAACTGTAGATCATTGTTTCTCAAACTGTGGGGCCCGCCCCCCTTGGGGGCATGATAATCCTATAAGGGGGGCGCGAGTATATCGAAAAGTCGAAAACAAAAGAATAAAAATAGTATTAATTTATTGAAAGGAAGCACACAAAACACAAAATACATTCCGACATAATAAAAAGTAAAATACACATTTACACTGATATAATACAATTATAAATGTATCAGTACTGCACAATGTATTTCATAATGAATTTAAAAGTACTAAGTTAAGAACAAGTTTAATAATTACCAGTGACCCTATGAGCATGTCACAAAATAATATATAAAATGTAATACTTGTCTTGATAATTTGTAATTTTAAATTAAATTACAAATTACCAAGACAAGTATAAGGATAATTTATAATTAAAGTCGATATGTAGCTTTACGTCAAATTACATTATTGAATTCGAATACATTGTTATTGTATCGAGGGGGGCGCGATGAAAATTATGATTGAAAATTGGGTCGCAAGTATAGAAAGTTTGAGAAGTACTGCTGTAGATAGCAAATTTGTATCGCTTCTCATGCTACATTGAAATACGGAACAGATAGTTCCAAGTTTGCTGTTTCTTGGGCTACTCATTTTCAATTGATAAAAAAATTTTCTAGTGAAATCTAAGCGAAATTAAAACTGCTTCCACATACAAACATATACAAAACAATGTTATTTTGCTCAAACCGGATGAACGAAAGGGTTCCAATGACTACAGCGCCCCCATAGTAAGCTTTATGCTAGAACTTGTCCATTGATGCTTCTAAAAATTATTGGAGAAATCTACTAACATCAAACAATCTTTGATGTAAGCGAATTTTTGAGAAAAATTCCAGCAATCTTTAAATAAGGCGTGATACTCGCCGAAATATTGTTTTGACTACTTAAAAGTCAGCCAGTGGTTAGTTAATACTTCAGCTGTTGAATAGAACGAGTGACTGCTAATGGAATACATTAGTTATTTGTATTTCTAGAGTTGTGAAGGTACTGTATCTGGCACTTCTAAGGATTTTAAACAATAAAATTTTCATCACTTCTGAAGAACTGTCTTGCTCGTTTAGACTGATAGCATTAAATAGTGGAACACCGATCTACGATTATTTTTACATTCTAAAATGTATCTTGTTTCAGAGTAGATCGGCTGAAATACATTCATTCGTTCTAGTAAGCAAAGCTATTCCTTAGCAAATTTTATTATATTTTTTTTTACATAGAAACTTCTTGTAATTATGAAAAAATAGGCTGATTTAACTGTTATTTTTTAATATTCATATAAAGTTTCCTTTTTGCTGTTCTTGAAAATTCATTTTAGTATTATTGTTAGGATATCCAAGTTTTTAATATTATTCATTGTTTTATTTTTTTTAAATTGTATGTAAATCTTTGAACAATGTTTCAACTTCATATATTGTATGAATTAAAAATTTCAATAAAATTTTTCTATTTTATATGCAATTTATTGTGTTGAAAAAAAAATTTATTTTCATCAAAGGATAAATCTTAATAGTTAATCAAAAACTTTCATGCTAACTAACTCAAGATTTAAGAGTTTTCCACAAGTTTGAATTGTATTTTGGATCAGTACAGTATTGATAAATCATACTTTTATATGTACTATTATTTTTAAAATTTATAAGTAATTCAATAAGTACAAAATACATTTAAAACAAAGGATAATTAAAATGAATTTCTAAAAACGATTACACCTTTTCTAATGATATTTTACAATAATATTGTATAACAATAACTATAAATTATAAATGAAAATTTTTAAAAAGTTAAAAATCCAAAGATGAATTTTCTTAATTTGCATATATTTTTTCAATGATTTGGAATCATTACTACATTATAAAACACACAAATATTATTACCTTTACTTTTAATATGTTGGAATAACTTAGGAAATAAAAATTTATTCAAGGCATAAAAGAAGAAATACTTGTATAATAATGGAAGATTAATAATGTATATTTATTGAAATGAAAAATTCAAAGTTACCTACAATAATGAGAATTAAATTATGAACTTATGATCGATAATAATGTTACCATAATATATATACACTTGTCAAGGAAAAAATACTCTTTCACTATAAGGAAATTCTTGTAATCTAAAGCTTTCGTATTAACTAATATTCTATGTACACTGGCTATTTGTGAAAATACATTTCGGTATTACTATTAGATGGATATCAAGATTAATATGATATTCATTATTTTATTTGTTTCAATTGTTTTGTGTGTGTGTGTGTGTGTTTACATGTAATGAAAATTTTCAATTTAAATAAATATTTTATGCAACAATATTTTTAAAGATATTTATTACTTTACTTATTTAAAAGCATGGCTTATCTTTATTCCTAAATTTATGTAGTAGAAATTTCAAAGATTTAGGAGATTCGCTGTTTTTAATTATTCTCAGAATAACTGTATATTTTAAAAATAATTCAATATGTTCCAGATCTTTCTTGTAACTAGGCATTTAAACTCGCTGTTCTTTGAAATTGCTCAGTTCTACTTGTTTGCATGTATCTGTTATACCAGTGTTTCTCAAACTGTGGGGCACGCCTTCCTGGGGCGATAACCCTGAGAGGGGGCGCAAGCCTATTGAAAATAAAAAGTTTAAAAAAAATTTTTTTTTTGAATGAAGTAAAACAAAATGCTTTCTGACATAATAAAAAATACACATTTATACTGTTATAATTTATATATATCATCTGGTGATCATCAAAAATAAAGGATTCCATTTCAAACGCTCATTAGCTATCTTTGATCCTATAACCAAATAAAAAAAGACATTTTGTTTGCTTTGCTGTAATCCCACGATGAGAGATTTTTTTATTACGTTTCTTTTAACCCCTAAAACACTACTTTTGATTATCATATATTTGACCTTCAAACTTACTGGTATGTTTCAATCTGTCTCTTTTTCTTTTATGAAAGTTGTAAATAATATTTTTCTGTTGCTTTTTTTTCCGTGTGAATGAGTTTTATGATAAATGGATAAGCATATTGAGCACTTTGAAGGATTATTTAGCCGAGATGAATTTTTATGAGTATTCTGAAACATATAATTCATAACGAAAATCGTTTTACACAATTATTTTTTAGAACTGACATAGATATTTTTATATTGACTCAAATACCTACTGATATGAGGTTGTAGCTCGAAAGAGCTGAGTACTCAAGTCATCCACCCAACTATATATTGAATACACTTTTAACATGAGAACGGTCACATGAGGCGCAGAGTCAACCCAGGCTCACGAAATCGTTAATTCTGGGAAAACTGCTTATTCGTTAATAGTGACTTTGGCAGTATCCTCCTATTAGACAGTCTTAATGGGAACTAAGATGAATTTGTCACAAATATGCCTCTTTTTTTAAGAGTGGCAAACGTTTTTTTACAATCAAGGTACTTGTTTTGATCGAGTACCCTGCGCGAATACTTTTGCTCAAAAATATTTTCTATGAATATGCTATGCTTTCTCCTATGAACAACTTTGTGGTTTTGATTGCTGTGTTGTACGACTTATTATGGTTTATAAATGAAAATGAGTAGAATATAAAAAAATGGGCATCTGTGATCTCTATTGAATGAAGTTGAAACTGATTTAGCAACTGAAGAACCTGTTGAAATAATACATATTAATCAAGATAGCGAAAGTAAATATGAGAAAAGCGATAGACATGAAACGTTTGAGTTGAATTGAAATTTTCAAATGCTGCCTAAAGAACTCTATGAAGAAAACTATGAAGCCATAAATGTAGCACTTCGCCTTGTCAAAAAAACACAAGGAAGAAAAAATTCAAAATCCTATTTGTAGATCATCAAACGACAGAAAAACTATAATAACGTGAACAAAATATGACAGTTTTGCTGGAAAATAACGTTCCTGTATTGTTAGTGAAAAGTGTCTGAGATTTATGTCCTTTATTAAGGTCACGCACATTTGGAACAATAATTTTATTGGATTTTTAATCAAATTATCAAAGATAAATTGAAAAGTCCTTGAAAGTAGGTAAGTATATCTTCTCTTAATTAAATTATTCAATATGGAATTGTGATTTTTATCGTGTATAGTAAAAATAATTATAAAATAAGTTATAGTTAAGAAAACAAACTAAAAAACATGCTTTTATAGTGAATCGAACTAAAAAGTAAAAAAATAAATATATATATTACTTAAAAGTAACAGATACAAAATTTAATTTTTATCTTGTAAATATGTACGGTTTATAATTATGTTTGTATTGTATCTTTAGCATCAAAGTGCATTATTATTGCATTTGGTACATTATTATTTGGGGGGAGGAGCGAGAAAAATTATGATTGAAAATTGGGTCGCCAGTGGTGAAAGTTTGAGAACCACTGTGTTATACTTAAAATTAGCATTCTTTTAGATTACAAAAAGTTTGTTCTCACGTCGCAGCGTTTGTGACATCTGCTGACAAAGATATTTATAGTCAAGTTATAGAATATTTTGAAAATTATTGGAATTCATAAAAACCAATTCTTTTATCAATTTTTCAAAAATATGTTTTGCTAGAAATGTTTAAAAATTTTAGTGAAGGCTCTAAAAAATTAAATTTATTCCTGTATATTGTTATAATTCCAATGTTTATATAATTTTGTCATGTTGAATTCCTCCAAGAGAGGCTGCAAAGAAAGCTAAGTAAATGAAAAGTTGTGAGGTGATTGTTGGAAGCACACAGCAAACTGAAAAGTGTCAATGAACCTACTCTCTTATACTGTTAAAGAGTATCAGTAGCACACATACAATTAAAGGCATTAATTTTGTAAAGCTGTGACGGGCTCACGTGTCTTTTCTTTAACATGACCTTTTGGGTTCTTTGGGGGCCAAGATTAATGACAATTCTTTTCCAAAAAAAAACCAAGAAGCAAAAAGGGAAGCAGAAATTCAAATAAGATAGCTTTTAAATAACAGAAGTTTCAGTAAGTCGAAAGACAATTTGAGGAATATTACGTGTGAAAGTAATACAAGTGAGAATTGACAGCCAATTGTGAAGTTACCTTGAAGATTAAGCCATTAGTTCAAAGTGCATACCATTGCACGCGCGCCCAGACGCCTCTTCATAAGATTGAAGCTAAGATAGGATTAAGGTAGGATTGATTATTTGATATTATGACTTGTAATATTATTAGAAGTGAGAGTAGGTGGATTAAGTATTTATAGTGGTCTAAGTTACGCGATTCGGTTTAAATATTACTGTGTGTTTGTTTATTGTAGATTCTCGCCTAAATAATATTATCTAAATTGTTAGACATTTAAGTTACATTCTTAATAAAGTCATATTAAGAATTTAAAAATGTCTATTCCTTTTGTAAACCCTATACCTCTAGCTCACGCGGGTAATCAAAGAAACGGTCACCTAAGGGGGGCGGTTTCACACAGCTTGCATCAATCCTTTGAACTCTTTCAATGACAAATCATTTTTAAAATATCGAGATTTAATTTTGTTATTGTGTGTATATATGAATAGAATTATAGATATAAAACAAAAAAAAGTTTCAAAACACTTCAAGGAATTTTATTTGGTCATCTTGGATAAAATCATGTAGATAAAGATAAATACAATAAACTAAGGTTATATAATGTTAACAAACGTTTTAAACAGTAAAATGACATTTGTACATTTTTTTTATTTCAACTGCAAAAAGCTTGTTTGTTGAGTCGAAACATCCACTTAGCATTGGATCCCCTCCCCCCTTTTTATGGTGAGTGGTCTACTATAACCTTGGCTATTGGAAATTTTAAAAAAAAAAAAGCTTATTTGCCATTATTTGAACTAGTATTCATTTATTATTTAAGCTGCATATTTTCTATTTGTAATTGTTTGAATTACACAATTCTTATTTAGAACTACTTGAATTGTAGAATTTGTAGTCGTTTTAACGAAGCAGTGTTTATTGTAACAATTTAAATATTATAGTGTGTGTTTACCTGCATAAAAAATGTGCATTTGCAATTATTTGATTAACACTTAACTGTTAACTATTAACTAACTGTGTTACTATTTAAGCTACATATTTTTCTATTTCCAATTGTTTGAATTACATACTGTTCATATGTAATTATTTGAATTATACACAGTGCTTATTTTCATATACCTATACTACTAAAGAATTGTTTGAAAATTTTTTAATTCAAATATAATGTGACAATTATAGAATTAATTAATGACAATTCAAATATATACATTCATATTAATTCTAATTATTAAATATTCAATTATTTGAGTTAATTAAGATCAAAATAAAAAGTAAGAACTCTTGCATGATATCTTATATTTCATATAATGCTAAGTAAAGTTATAATTTAGAGAGAACAATATTTTTCTTTTATGTTTCCAGAATTTAAAATTAAAAAGGATATAAATTTTCCATAATATTAAAGGAGTTATCCTGTTAAAATGACTCAATGAAAATTCCATTTTAATAAAAATCAGGATATATTACTAATAGAACAAGAACTATTAACAGATTCTGAGTTAAAATGCAGGTATGAATTATATAATCTTGAATTTTGGATAAAAATTTACACAAAATATCTTCAAACTTCAGCAAAGGCTGTAAAAGGTTTTCAGTATAACATATTTGCGTGAAAAGTCTTTAACATAAGTCAGAAAAAAACACACAACACAGAAATAAATTGGATGATTAACATGATAAATACACACACACATTTACAAATAACAATTAGAACCAGATTTTAATTTTTTGTCCAAACCAATATTGGTCTTTGGTATCCAGCGTCGAACTACATTGGGCGTCATTCCTAATTCCTTCAATTAATGAAAAGATTTCTGCAAGAAAAATTTTTTTAAAAGTAAAATTTATGAATAAATATTAATCAGTCAAAAAAATCCTAATGCAATTTACCCTTAGAATAAATTGAAAACAAATCAATTGATATTCTTCAGTTTAACAAATATGTTTGAATTAAATAAATAGACAAATTAGTACAATTACTTGGATTACTTTACGATATTAATAAAATTTGTATATACCGAATATGTGAGCTTTCAGTGTTTTTCTACATTTCATGTCAGTTCATGAAGCTTCAAGAACCTTGATCCTCCATACAGGTGAATATTCATGGGACATAATCAGGATGCTCTGAGTTCTTTAAAAAGCAGTTTAATTCCTATAGTAATTGACAATGCTTGATTCATGAAATCTATATTAATAATATTTGACTATGTACAAGAGCAAAATAAATAGCTTATACAAAAGCTTAGTTAAAATTATCATTTCAATTAGTAAATCATCTCAATCATAAAACAATATATTATAAATCATAAAACAACATATTGCATTTATTTTTTTTTAGCACAATTGATTCAATGTACCCTTAAAATAAGTCTAACAAAACTAGTGTATGTATAGATAATTTTGATTTCTTTATGTTACGTAATTACACCCACTATGCAACACAAACAACAATTGAGTTCATCCAACAAATATTGGTGTATAATTACAGAAACAGGTTATTTTTTTTAATTAGCATATGCCTAATAAAATAAATATAAGTGATTGTGTAAATAATATAAATAAAATTAGTCAAAAACTATTTGATATTGTTGTGAAAACTGTCACCAGAATTGCTGCCAAGGTTACTTTAAATAAGAATCTAGCAATGTTTGCAACAAAATACATGGGATTATTTCGAAAAAGCACAACAAAATTTATAAATATTTAACCCAAAACCAATGAAATGCTTTTAAAAAACCCCAAAAATTTGCCCCTTCCAATTTTTGGTTGCAAATACCTCCCATTGAGCCAGAAATGGTTTTGGGGAAGGTAATTTAAACACTTTTTAAAAAAATTTAATTTTTAAAAAAAATAAAATGCGGAATAATGAGTTTCAATTTTGTTTTTTTTTCATGCTGCTGTTTTTAAAAGGCAAAAAAATTTTCAAAAAAGTAAAAAAAATTAAAAATTACTCCCCGTTTGCGTGTATCAAAATAATTTATTCGTGAAACTGGAAAACAAAAGGGTTGTACGGACTAAGCTTTTTTTAAATTCTCGGGGTTTTTTGGGGGCCAAGATTAGGCAACTTTTTTTCCAAACCCAAAAACCCAAAGAACAAAATTTAACAAAAATGCAAAAAGATATTTTAAATCAAGTTTCAGTAACGGTGGTATTCTAATCGCGAGTTATTAAAAAAAAACTCAAGGGGGTAACCCTGCTCGCCGATAACTGGGGAAAACCCTTTCTTACTAACTGGATTGAATCCGTGATTTTTGGGTGGACAAATGTTACAGTCGTTGGATTACACGATAATCAGGGCTTCCTTGTTACGTCCATCGTTTACCAGACCGCGGTCGAAATCCGCGAGTTACCCTCCAAAAGGGCAGGTTTTTTGGAGAATAACCGGGGATTTGGAGTAATCCCTTGGAAAAATGTGTTTCGCCCACCAAACCCCCGGTTACCCCGGCGGGGAAAAACCCAGGTTTAAACCGCGATTGAAATACCCCGAAGTCAAAGGGGAAATTTGAGGAATGTTATTGTGAAAATACAAGCGAGAATTGCAGCCAATTAAATTACCAAATAAGTCATTGGTCAAGGTTACCTTCACGCGCGACCAGAGCCTCTTCATAAGGAAAAAAATTCGGGTTAAGGTGGGGTTGATTATATGATATTAGGACGAATATTTTTAAAGGGAGTAGGCGGAAAGATTTTTAGTGGCGGTTTCCCTTGGTTTTTAACTATTACTGTGTTTTGTTCATTGAATTCCCTAAATAATAATCTAAATTTTAGACATTTAAGTTTTATTCTTAATAAATCATATTAAAATTAAAAAATTCCCTTTTGCCCTCACCTCACCGGATAATCAAAGAAACGGTCACCTAAGGGGGGTGGTTTCACAGGGTTCCAATGACATCAGCGCCCCTTAGTAAGCTTTACGGTAGAATTTGTCCTATACCGAGTCATGCAAATTTTTTCTCTAAGTCCAAAAACTCACGAATCAATAGGAATCATCCATTCCAGCCGCCGAAGCTCTGCCACTCGCCATTGGTTCCAGCTCGCCGAGGCCATACCTCCTCAACCCCTAAACCAAGAACGCAACACAAAGCCCACTCAGAGTTGCCAGAAACTTATGTAGCAAAGTAGTACGAAGAACGAAGAGGGAAAAAAGTAGCAAAAAGTAGCGAATCGATTTTCATTTGCAATTCATAAATATAATATTTTTTAATTTTGTAAAACTTAAAAAATACGTTAAAATGCTTGAATTATTTAATTCTTTTAAAATACATTCAAAATTTTCCTGCTAAGTATCGTGATCTGCTGTTCTTTTTTTTTATATATAAATTTCTGAATTATATTGAAGCATTTGTGGCCATGGAATGAAATCAAAGCAGCAAGTCCCTCATTCTTCCAAAGTCATTTTAATTCTGAGAATTGACAAAAACAGTTCGAGGCACATTAAATTCCTTAATTTTGTCTTTTTTGACGTCACTCTGGAAAATGCCCTTATTATGGGTAGGCTGTAAGGCTTTAAAGCAAATATTTCTAAATCTCTTAAAAATGGATTTCCAACTGAGTCCTTTATGTTAAAAATGGGACACCAAAATAATTCTTCATCATTTAAAAGCTCAGAGATTCAGGTAGCAAAACATATTTCAACTGTATGTTAAAAATTCGTCGACATTGATTCTCCAGAGCGTATAATTTAGATTGGTCTGTTAATTGTAAGGGCAGACAAAAAAACAAAACAAAAAAAAGGACGATTTGAATTTTAAAAAAATACAAGGGAAATTTTTTTTTATGTTTTTTAAAGTTCCGTAACTTAAAAGGATTCGGTTTAAAAATTGCTCACATGAAATCTTGAGAAAACTATGATATTTTTGATAGATTTCTTTAGTAGATTCTGCAGAATTTATTTTACTTTTGCTTGTCAGCTTATTCAAAAAGTTATCCATTAAGTACTTCAATAGGCAAATAAATGCTTGTTAAACGCATGCCAAAACTTCGAGATTCACACATTTAGGGTAAATTATTCTTCTTAAAAGAGTAAGGGTGCAATCTTTTAATGATTTCAGTTATTTGCAATGATCAACATGATCACTTTGAAAGAACAAAGTAATCCACTCATATTCTGCTAAAATTGGCAGCTGTAATTTAACAATATTTAATTCTATCCTTGTATTAATTTAAGTAAAGGGATAGTAAGACAAGTAGTTGATTGGAAAGAGTCTAGTCAGTGGCGTAACGTAAAGTATTAGGGCCCTGTAACAATATCATCTATATAAGCCAGTAACAGCCTCCGGACTGAAGTGATCATTTTGGTCTAGCGATATGTTGCGTGCTTAAGAATCAAAAGGTACTGAATTCTATCGTCATTGGTGACCCTGGCTAAATTCAGAAAAGGCAACCTTCTGATCTGTCGTGGCACCATCTACCTGCAAAAAGAGCAACCAAAAACTTGCCAGACTCACTTGGTGCAGCAAAATAAACTCGTCAGACTTACTTGACGCAGCAAAGTCGTCCGAATCACGTGACGCAACTCCTTTAATTACAGCAACGACTGCTCTCGCAATGCACACTCGCCATAACAACTATATCGTTCGTTCCCCTATCCACCAACTCACTGGTGGGGGAGTTTGTAACGGTGTCACATCTATATATACGTAGTATGTGTTAGTGGAGTTCCTGTGTTTCCATGCGGAAACTTCACCTCCTTTCTTGGTTTCTGTTGAGTAAGCTTTGCTTTATTTTTACCTTAGCCCTATCATATATATAAGTCAGTAACAACCTCCGGACTGAAGTGATCAGTTTGGTGTAGCGGTATGTTACGTGCTTACGAATCACAGCAGGTAACGAGTTCTATCCTCTTGCAAAGTCAGCTTTAGGACCCCAATCCCTAATACGTACTTGACGTCAGTCAGGCTTTGGGTTCCCTGGAATTCCTGGGCTCCCTTCAATGCGAGGGTGTACGTTATTCCACTGAATCTAGGTCAAAACCTTTAAAAAAGGATTTATTCGGAAGATTTTTGTATCTCATAATCTCTCTAGCTAACAATTCTTACTTTTGTCATTGTATGCAATTTTTAATAAGTCCAGTGCTGCAACGTAAGTTAATTACAAAAAAAAAAGATTTTTATTCCTTAATTCAATGGAGTACCGTTAGTAGGTAAGAAAAGCCGATTCTGCTGTAAAGGCGGCGAAGGCGGCGTAGAGGCGGCGAAGGCGGCGTAGAGACGGCGCAGGTGGCGTAGAGTTGAGTTACTTTCCTCCTGTTGCTGGGTTGAGTTGTTTCCTCCTGCTGTTGAATTGAGTTGTTTCCCTCCTGTTATGGTTTTGGTTTTCTAGTTGATGGGGAGGTGAGTTGTTTTTCTCCTACTATAGTTTTCGTTTTCGAGTTAAGGGGGAGTTGAGTTGTTTTCTCCTGTTGCTGAGTTGAGTTGTTTTTTAAAAAAAATGTGCAAAAAAATTGAAGTGTTGGAATGTTAAAAGTGCTCATGGCGCCATCTATTGATTAAACTATACACTAATTATATATTTTAAAATGATTGAAGTAAATAACAATAATAAATCCAGATTCAAACTCACAGCCCCAGAACAAAATGTCTCCATAGGACAATAGTTTTTCAGTTACGCTAACCATTGTCCTATGAAGGCATACAGACCTGAAGAAAACTTATGTTTGTAATCTCATGAATTTAATTTTGCAGGCGAAAGATGGGCATTTTTTTTTAATTAAGAAATAA
>BMAV01022797.1:0-38421 GCA_019973955.1 Trichonephila inaurata madagascariensis
TCAGTAATTTTTTTTTCTTGTTTGAAAATATTATATGTTTTCTAAGACCTACAGAAAAATTTTCGTTTTTTTTAATTCGGGGGAACCACGGAAACCTTTCCTATATTTTAAAAAGTCATTTAATAACATAAGTACACGTACATTTTGATTCGGGAATAGTTAAATTCCCGATAATCGATTTTCTTCTCTCTTTCAGTTTTGTAGACATGGATTTCAAATTCCCTCTCATTTTGATTCTCACCAAGTATTACGATATTAATAAAATGCTTGTAGCGATTTGTCATTTGTTACTTTATAAGCTTTTATGAAGTTTTATAACACAGAAAAGAAAAGAAGAAAGAACCTCTATTTTTATATTTGGAACATATATGACGTAATGAAAAGATTAGCTCTAATCCAGATTTTTAAAGAGTATAATGTAATGGTTTAAGAGTTTTAAATTCCTGAAAACTTTGTAAGAATTCACAATTACCTGTTTTTTTAACTGACTCATTATCATCAATTTTCATTAGTTTCATAGTGTGTGTGTGTGTTGTGTGTGTTGTGTGTGGTGTGTGTTTGTGTGTGTGTGGTGTTGTGTTGTGTTGTGTGTGTGTGTGTGTGTGTGTGTGTGTGTGTGTTGTTGTGTGTGTGTGTGTGTTGTGTGTATTGTGTTGTGTGTGTTGTGTGTGTGTGTTGTGTGTCACAAGTTCTTGGTCGATGATAGGAGATCGGTTGTAACATCATTATGTATCTCGAACCAGTTTAACACGGTTCGAGCCTTTTGACATGGGGCATTATCCTGCTGGAAAGTTACATTTCCAGTTGAAAAAAACGAACCCCATATAAGGGTACAACTCATAGTCCGCAACTTTCCTGGTCTGTTCTATTATAACTAAGGGTCTCAGAACCAATCATACGGACTATCCCCAAAGCATAATATCTCCACCACCAGTCTGTGAATGAGCTGTTGTACATGAAGGAGCAACTGTTCCCCTAGAAGATGGCTTCCCTTGACACGACCATTAGCGTGATCAATGAAAAATCGTGACTCATCCAACATGCAACTCTCTTCCATTTTTCTATGATCCAGTTTCAATGTTTCTGAGCCCACTGTGTCTAGGTGCCAATAGCGTTTGGTCAATAGAGGGGGCATATGCTAACATTCGTATATCAACAGTGTCCGTTGAACTGTACATTCCAAAATACTTACATTTGGACATACATTGTATTGGGCTGTCAACGGTGTCACTGCCTGATTGATTTTGCTTTACCCAGCTAGACTGCCTCTGATGTCGTTTTTCTTTGATGGTGCGTGGACGTCCAACAGCTTGGCATCCACTTCTGTTTCACCGTCATCTATCCACTTTGCATAAATACTATTATAAACGGCAGATTACTATTGTACTGTTTCGGAGATACTCATTTTGAGTCTCCCGGCCATTACAATCTACACTCTTTCAAATTTGGTTAAATCAGCAGTGTTTTCCATCATTCTCAAAAGTAATAAGCGCAAGAACTTTCCTTCTCCAACCCTTCCTCTCCTTGCCATCTCCAACAGCAGTTAAATACCCATTCCCTTTTGATAATGGGCACTCCGCGTCTTCCAGACGAGTTTATTGAAAATTAGTCGAGGGGAGGGATCATAATGTTTTTGCTCGACAGTGCATATGTATATTCAAATGCTACGTACTGCATTTTGATTGAAATTCTAGAACAATCAACCCAATTACGTTTCAAAAAGTACCTTACACTTTTAAAAGGGTAAGACGGCTCGGCAGAGTTCATCATCTTAAATATAAGAATACATTTTAGAATCACCTCTGTTGAATTTTTAATTAATTTTACTTTTCTCTGTCTAGAAAAGCTTAACTGGAATAATATTTAATCTTATAGGAGAGAGAATAAATTCTTTTTTTTTTCTTCCGCAGTTAAATTATTAAGAATTTTAATTTTTAAATAATCTCTCTCTCTCTCTCTCTCTCTTCTACCTCGTTAAAACTATATATTTATCGTATTAAAAAGTATTTAACTTACGCGTATAAAATAAAAATAATTAACAACTATAAATTTTGTAATAATTTTTACTCCGTTTTTTTCAACTAAAATTTAATTTTTAAAATGTCAAATTAGAAATATATATAAATGCATAAAATGCACAGCTGTAAAAAATCCAGATAAATTATGAAATTCGAAAGAATTTTAATCTTAGCAAATCAAACAAAGATTTCAGTAGAAATAAATTTATATGCACTTAAATTTCTAAGTATGCAAAAAGAAATAAATAAATAAAATGTCTTATTAAGGTATCCGACTACGTTCGGAACCGTGATTTTGCAAAAGCGTATAAATGGATAATATTTATGATATTTATAGTGTCACTTAGATTAGAAAATGTAAATAAAATTGTTTTAAGAATAGTACTACAGTAAAAAATTATTTAAGTACACTATTTTGACGAAAAATAACACGGGGAATGACCCATTGTCAAAATTTTTCTCCTTTTTTGAAAACTTTTCTTCTATTATAATAATATTTTGCCTGCCCCTATATCTAGACCCTGAAAGAGGCTAAACTAAATTTTTTGAAATATATAACTTAGGGGGGTTTATCCATGTTTTTTTCGACAGCAAAAGGGAGAAATTTTAAGAAAAAAACCCTGATAATTTTTTTCCCAATGGGTTGAAACCCAGACAATAATAAAAATTTTTTCAAAATTCATAATTAACCCTGTAAAAAGGGTTTTTGAGCTACATACAAGCAAAATATTTTTAAATGAAGCATTTTTAAAAAAAAGGGGAGAACTTTTGGGAAAAAAAGGTTTTTCCCAATTTATTTTTTCCCGGAAATATTATATTTAAATAATCTTTTTTTCATGATTTTTAAAAACAATTTTATACATGTATTCTAATCTAAGTGACATAAATAATAAAATTATACTTTTTATGCGTTTTTTAAAAATCATTTTCCCGGGAACCCTGGGGTGGGAATCCCCAAATCAGAAAAGTTTTTAACACAAATGCGAGTATTTTTTTTCAATCTCATTTGGGTTTTATTTTTTCCCAGAATTTTCAGCGCGGGAAAAAAGTTTACTATCATTATCATTTATTCTCCCTTTAAAGAAAAATTTGCAATTACAAGTATTAAATTAATGAAAGGGGCGAAAGAATAACTGGTTTCTTTTTTTCCCAATAAAAAAGGGGTTTCCAGCGTTTTTATTCAATGACATACTACAACTAAGAAAAGGGAAATCTACATCTCTTTTTAAACTAACAAAAAAATATACTATTTTTAAAATATAAAAGGATAAACCCAAAAGAAAAAGGAACTTTTGAAACTTCTTTCAAAAGGTTTGGAAACAGCGCTAGTACCCAACGCTGAATGAGGGGCGGTCGGAAACATTTCTACAAAACGTTCACTCTTTTTCCCGCAGGTGCCTTTAGAAACCTTCAATACGCAGCTCCTTTCGATCTGAAACCAATGAGGACAGTTATTTCTTTTTAGTTTAAAAGAAGGTAAAAAAAACTTCGAAAACTCTTTCGAATCAAAGCTCAGTAGGGTTTGCGGCTTTTTATCAAAAAAAAAGATCTTCGGATGGAAAAGGTGCGTTTAAACAGGGAAGAACCTTTTTCGTGACGACGAAATTTGCACATAAAGAAATCCATGGCAGTCCTTTGGGCCCCAATCATTTGGGTTGGTCTTCTTGGGGGTTTATAGTTTTAAAGTATTACCCTAGTACCCAGCGTAAATCCCCATCTTCCGCAAAAAAAAGCAAATCACTCCCCTTTGGTGGATCGACAAGGGAAATTTGCTATGTTAACGTTCCCCCAACTTTTCCAAAGGGGGAATACGGGGGAAAAGCAAGTGATACGTTGTATAGAAGTATTGTGTGTGTGTGTGTTTATAAAACATGTTAGCATGTTATATATAGTTTTCATATAGAGTTGGTATGTAATTTAGTTCAAATATATAAAAAATCATATGAAACATGTATAATAATAATGAATAGGGAGTCAAAAACCCAAATATATAAAAAAGCCCAAAAAAAAAAAAACTATTGGGGAATTTCCCTAGAGCTTTAAAACCCAACAAGGGGTGAAGTAGCTTGTTAGTGGAAAAAACCCTTTCCCCCTTTCAGTAGAAAGTTTACGTAAAATAGTGTAAAATTTTTTGCAGAAAAAAAAAAAGTTTGAAAAAAAAGGGCTTAAGCCTAACTATTACACGTTTAATCTTACAATAACCCTTTCGGTTTTTAAATTAAAATTAGACTATTGTTCAAATACAGGGTGCCCTAAAAACCAGGGGGGAAAAAAGGGTAAATTTTTGCAAGTAATTTGGGGGAAAAAAAAAAACACTACATATTGTTAAAAGATAGGGGAAATAACCAAAATTTACCATTTTGAAAAAATGTTTGATGTTTTTTCCCTTTTTCCATACTTTTCCTTTCCCCCAAAAAACCTATATATTTTTCCTTACTATAGTTTTTTTCTTTGGGTTTACTAAACTTATTTCCATCGATCAAACTAACTACAGCCTAGATTTTTAAAAATTTATAGTTCTGAATGGATATGGGAAAAATGAGGGGTATACACTTGATTCATTATAGACTTGGGGAAATGACGGTGTGACCCCCTTTTGATTTTTCCCAACCTCCCTCCTTTTCATTTAAAATCCAGGGGTGATCTTGGGGGGCCCCCAAAAACACCCTACGACCAACCCGAACTGGTACCTAAACTTTTGGGGTAGGATTTTACGCCGTTGTGTGGAAAGGGATAAGGCGTCCACCTGTTGAAAAAGTAAGCTCCTGTCATTTTTTTTTGAGGATTGGCATAAAAAAATTCTGTAGCATATGCCCAAAAGGTAAATAATTCCTGAAAGGGTCTTTTCAGTGAAGAGAAATGGGCCAAAAGGGGAAAAGTCGAAGAACTCACTGCACAAAAAGCGTTTACCTTGGGGTTATCCATTTCATGTTTCCTAGGATGTTTGAGGGTTTTTTCTCCCAAATTTTCATCTAGTGGGCTTTTTTAATAAGGGGTAACCCCCCCTTTTTGACTTAAAAATGGTTTTACATTTCATTTAATATCATGGGAGTTTTCTTTTAAAATTGTTTTTAAATAATTTGAAAGGGTCTTGTATATTTTACCCTTATAGCGGGGAAAACCGTTATTTCATAGAATCAAGTATTTCATGAAATAAATTAAAATCCCGTCAGTTAAAATTTTATAAAATTTTGAATTTTTACGGTTTTAAATAGGGGATTCTTTTTGAATAATGTTACTTGATCGGGGAAAATTTTGGGAAAAACGACCTCGAAAGTTATTTGAACCGGGTTTTGGGTGATTTGGTAGGGGAAATTTTCTCGATTAGGCAGAATAAAAAAATTTGTTTTCTAGATATCCCGTTCAAATATATTCGGCGAGAATTAATTTTCATTGAAAAAATTCCAAAAATTAAAAAAGCACTTCAATCTGTTGCAACGGGTCAAAATTGCCGGGAAATGGACAAGGTTTAAAAGGGTGGTAAAAAAAAATGGGTAATAATAAACAGTGTGCTTTTCAAAAAAAATAAGTAGTTTTAATACAAAGTTTTCATCACAAAAATCCTTTTCAATAAATTAAGAAAGTAAAAAATGTATCTCATAAAAATTTTAATTCTCTTACATTTTGTTTTTTAAAAATTTACACAATGTTTTTTTTGAAGCAACAGTTTTTGTCCCAAACGTATTTTTTTTGATCCTATTTAAAAATAATCCAAAATTATTACCTTTAAACAACAATTATTTTTTTAAAAATTTTTAACATTTTCCCCCCCTGTTTTTCTAAAATTTTTTTAATATAATCAATTAAAAAAACATCATTTGCAAAAGGGGGCGAAAATTTTTTTTTCCAAAAGATTTTAGCTATTTATTTATCAATTAATTTAAAAATATCTTTTAAAAATTTTTTATTTTTTACTTAAACGGGCTATCCTTTGTCATTTTATAAGAAAACCTAGATTACGTAGAATAACTGAGTAAAAATAAAAAAATTTTCATCCCATTATATATAAAAACTAGTTTTTTTCATGAAATACAAAATTATTCTATGGGAAAAAACTGAAATTCCCCAAATTTAAAAAGTAACATATGGAGAGAGATGTCAAGTGTCATAGTCACCTGGTTCAAAAAACTTTTTTCGAAACCCTTGGGTTCGTTTTTCCCCAAATTTTTTTTTCACCCAAACTTTTTTTTAAAAAAATACATATTTTCAACAAAATTTAAAGGAAAATCAACAAAACAAAATGCACATTTAACTTATTAATACACATATTTTTTTGTTTTTTAATTTTGAAAAACTTTTTGAAAAATATCTTCATGTTTGAACATTTTTACCAAATTGTAAAAAATTTTAAAAAACCCATCAAACTTTTACATTAGAACACAAAAAATATTGTCTGTTTTTTAATTTGATGGGAATACGTGGTCATTTTTATCTTTTTGACAGTCATGGGTTTAAACCCATTAAATTAAGCCCTTTTTTAAAAAAACATCATATTTTCCAGAAAAATTTTAACCAAAATTTTTCAAAAAAAAAAATATTATTAAAGGGATGCAAAAGGGTCGAAACTTTAACAAGAAAATATGGAAAATTTCATCAAAAATTCTCTTGATAACATCTCTGATAAAGAAATAGAACATTCTAACAGATCGATCTTGAAAAAAATCGAATTAAATGTGTACCGAAATAATCGATTCAAAAATATAGCACGAATATACCTAAATAAACATTAAAGTTTCTGTTATTTTTATACTTTAATTGATATATATGTTTTTTCTCGATATCTAAATTTTAAATAAGGGCATTTCATGATTTCAAAATAGAGATTTTTTTAAAAAATTTCATTTTTATTATATTTTATGATAATAATTCCATTTAAAGAATGTACAGTAGCACATGTGGAAAAATATCTAAGCCAATCTGTGCAGTCAAGATTTTGCAGCTGGGGTTCGCATTTGAAATATTCCGAAAAGGGAAAGTTGAATTCTGCAAAATTTTTTCCAAACATCCAAAAAATTTAAAACAACATGAAGTAATGATGAAATTGTTCTATTGTTCATTCGCTTAAATTTGTTACGACACCCATGAATTAATTACTCTCTTTTATTTTATTTCTCTTTAGAATCATTATTTGTATAAAATCACTTAAATGTAAACATAAAAAGAGAAATATGAAGAACAAAAACATGTTTTTCAATATCATAGTTTGTACCACTGCTCATGTAAATCAATATATTTAATTATTTACGTAAAGTAAAGGAAAAAAAATTAGAACGCACTGCTTTTTTATGCATTTCGAAATTACATTTGCCATAAACATGTATCGTAAGGTTGGAAGGAGATTTATGACGTACTAAACAGAAATTAAAATCAATACAAATTTAGATCCGCAATAGTTAAATTTGGAATAATAAAATGGTGCTCTATTTCGCCGACTACGTTTGATAATTAGAAAGATTTTGCGAAAAAGGTAAAACAGGTTTAAAGTATCCCTTATGATTTATTCATTTTTCCTTAGGCTTTTCATTCCCATAACTGTGAGATAATTAATAATATATTCCATAAATAAGCAAATTTATGGAATTTTGTCAGTTGTTTAAAAAATTCTCAAAAAAAGTAAAGATTGTATCGAATACAATAAATAATAATTTAATTTGAATTACTATGAATCGTCTAAATACATGCCTTAAATGTATCGTTTAATTAAATAAGCGTTCTTTATTTTTTGAAACAAGGAAAATCACTGATAACCAGAAAGATAAATATAATTGATTGCATTGTTTAATTGCAATGCACTTTCAAACAAGATGAGGATTACTTGTGACTCATTTCATAATTTTCAATCCAAGAGATGATGAAGGCTCCTGAGTTGGCACCACATTCTCCATACTTCCATACCACGATAATGTGCGCACTTTGGGCCTTGAAATACTTACCACGCAATAAACTCCGCTGCGAGACGGGTCTTTAGTTGGCATGCTGGCCACATTCTCATGGGCATGACCCCATGGTTACAGAGATGGTAAGCAAATAAAATGGAATCATTTGTCGAAAATACACCATTAGTTAAAAATTATGATTATTAATTGGCATCTTAATATTTTTTAACATAATCCACATAGCAACATTCATAATATTTTCTTTTAAAAGTATTAACGATACCTTACTATTTTTTATCGTATTTATCAAGAGAGATTTCAAAATATCGAAAAGATTTTTTTACCTAAAGATGGCTCAGTATCATTTTAATAGCTCATTGAAAGCATTTATATATATATATAGCGCGGGCTCTGCGTTTTTAAGTGCAGTTTTTAGGTAAGTTACCTCTATCTTGTAATGGATTTAGATATTCTTATCTATTACTTTCAATAGGTTTTTGCTCAGTATTATTTACATAAAGAGGGAAGGTTGGCTGGCCAAAAAACATGTTCAACCCCCTTTTATATAAATTATTTTATATATTAGCTGTGTCCTAAGTCAGAAATGTTTATAATACTTTACCATCCATTTTATAATTTTTAATCTCGGTTGCTCATGTGTCCTTCATTGTGTGATTTTCCTACTATCTATGTGTTTTTCGAATGTGATTGTTGGATGTTATCTCTTGTTTGTGGAGAATAAGACTATATATATATTGTTCCTAAGGCCAGGAGTACTACTGTACTACTATGACTAATATTTCCTACTATCTTGAATAGTTATACATAGGTTTTATAGCTATTTGTATGTATTTATTGATTATATATATAGGCTTATTCTCTACAAACAAGAGATAACATCCAACAATAAATTGAAACCATAATAGGGGAAAATCACACAATAAACATGGAACCAGTTAATTATATATATAATGATCCACTAAATTTATCAAAATATAATCGATTCTGTTGAGATTACGATCGTTCTAACATGTAATGAAATTGTGCGTGCGTGTAAGCGCGTGTTTGTGAGCAAAATTAAAAGTATTTGCATGTCGAATTATATTTCTGAAAAACTAAAGATGGACAGGTTTCAAAAAAATTTGGTTTGAATATACTTTTATAACAGAGAAAGAGATGCTTCATTTAGTAGTAGTAGTAAATTTATGGAAGCATGATTATCAGTAAAGGTAATAGTGTAGAAATAATTGAACTGTAAATTAATTTAATATGGGGCGAGGTCCCTGTCACAGGCAGACAATTGCCTCATAGGGATGGCATACTATAGATAGGAGAAAGTTGAGGTTTTCCTGTTCCAATCCATCTCAATTTTGCCATGAGGCAGTTTTTAGCAAAGGAAAGTTTTTGAAAAGAATATGACGAGATGCAATTGCTCTTCCACGAACGCCTCAGACATGTTTCATGGGGTTAAGGCAGTGCTTCTCAAACTTTCAATATTGGCGACCCAATATTCAGTCATAATTTTCATCGCGCCCCCCTCCATACAATATCAATGTATTGAATGCAATAATACTATACTTTGGTGCTACAACTACAATACGACTTAAACCTCTTAAGTGCCACCGACGTATATAAACGTCTCGCTCAGCCAAAGCATTATTTTCCCCGGACGTATACATACGTCTTTATGAAGAACGATCTTTTCTATGCATTGCTATCCATAAAATTATTCCGAAGTCTTTGGAATGCAACAAAAGGACCTGGACAGAGTGTTTTCGAAGGATTTACTTATTTCAGAGGATTTGCTTATTTATTCCTCCCCCCCCTCCACCAATGCATCACATGCACACACCTACGTGGAAAACGGTGGCATTGGGAAGTTAATCATGTAACTTTTAATCGGCAGTTAAGGGATAATTATAAACTGTATAAATTATCAAGATAAGTGTTAATTTTTTAATATAATTTGATATATGACAAGACTGGTGTCACTGTTAATTATTAAACTTGTTCTTAACTTAGTATTATTATAAGTGTATTATATCAGTGTAAATGTCTATTTTATTTTTTTTTATGTCAGAATGTATTTTGTTTGTTTACTTTCAGTAAATTAGTATTTTTTAAAAATAATCTTTTGTTTTCGACTTTTCAATATGCTCGCTCCCCCTCGTTGAGTTATCACGCCCCTCAAGAGAGGCACGCCCCACAGTTTGAGAAACGCAGGGTTAAGGTCAGGTGATTGCTGGTCAATTCAGGCAAACAATATCTTCACTTTCCGGGTAATGTTCTACCAGCCGAGCCTTATGTGGACGCTGTAAAGCCGAAGCGGTGCGTTAAAAGGGCTAAATAAAAATCATTATTCATCAGCAGGGATATTAATCGACTTGCATTCCTGAATTCAGTAAGACACTTATATATATTTAACTGAGAACGCCTTCAAACTTTAATTTAACTATGATTCAGGAATTTATTCTTAGGTCATTTCATTAACCTTTTAACTCTCATTCTTGAGATAATCTCGGGCACGGCAAAATGCTCCAAAATGTCACTCCAGAGTATTGCACAGGATAATTTTTTGAATGCATCTTATTGTTACACCCTAATACATATTAGGGGAAATTTATTTTGGCTTCATCTCTTTGTCAAACTAGAACCTATACCGGAAAAGTTAACTTGGGCTCGATTCAATAGATGTTTGATGAACAGTGTACATGATAGTTTCAGAATCAACCTCGAAAATAAAAAAAATGAAGATATACTCAAGCCAGAGATTGTTTTTGACTACAATCTAACAATGGGTGTGTGACGGGCTCACGCGTCTTTTCTGTAACACGTCCTTTGGATACTTTTGGGGCCATGATTAATGGCAACTCTTTTCCAACCAAAACCTAAGAAATGAAACGGGAAGATAAATTGCAACTTAGATAGCTTTTAAATAACAGAAGTATCAGTAAGTTAAATGGCAATTTGGGGAATGTTATGTAAGAGATTGATACAATTGTGAAAGGAAGGCCAAAAGAGGTTATTCTGAAGATAAAGCCATTAGGTCAAGGTGTATACCATTGCACTCGAGTAAAGACGCCGCCACTCCCTAGTATCGGAGCTACGATTGGATTAAGGTAGGATTGACTATTTAATATTAGGACTTGTGTTATTATTGGAATTGAGATTAGGCGGGTTAGATATTGATAGTGGTCCGAGTAAGGTTATTTCGATATTACTTGTATTGTGTGTTTGTTCATCGTAGATTCTCACATATATAACCATTATCTAATCTGTTAAAGGTTTAAGTTCTAGTTCTTAATAAAGTCATATTAAGAGCATGGCTACTTCTCATTCTTTAGTTGACCCTACACCTCTAGCTCACGTAGATAATCTAAGAGAAGGGCATCCGAGGGGGGCCTTTTCACATGTGGTGTAGATCACTGCGATCAGGAAATATCCTTTCATCCGACGATCTGAAAACGTGAGAAAAAATATTATAAAAATATACCTTTACATTTACTAGACAAAACACTCATTAACTCATATTTGTTCTATAAAAATGTGGTTGAGAAACATATTACATTTTTTGAACTTCATATCCAAGTTGTAGAAGATTTTACATAAATATATAAATATGATGATGCAGCTTCCTAACAAAAAAAATCTTGACAGACCACCTACAGTAGATAACTCTGCCTGCCTTACTGAACGACATTTTATATCATATATTCCCCCTTATCCTGCGAAACGTAAGCATAAATGACAGTGCAAGATTAGTTGTTCAAAAAAGGATGAAAATGAAAAGAAGATAAGAAATAAAACACTAATCTGGTGTGATGATTGAGGAGTAGTTTGTGCTTGGAAAAGTGTTTCCATTTATACCACACAAAACTGAGTTACTGAACTAGTAATGCGTATTCATTTATTTTTTATTTTTTACAAATCAATGATCCACTAGAAATAAGCTTTACCACTGCCATGCTGTGGGGCAAATATCTTAAGCAAATATGTAGTTGTTACAAAAATCATAGGAGCTAAAATTTCATGTACTAAACTTTCGCAATAAAAAGGTTTAACAATTTATGCACCCAAATCATCAAAATAATTTGACAGTTAAAGGATTAAAGCAATCAGCGCTTTTGTTTTCGGATTATTCATGTGTTGTGAAACTTCCACATTCCTCCTCAACCCAGACTATTGTATTACTTACAACCTGTTCAGAAATTATAAAACCACTTTTAGCAATAGGCTATCCGCGATGTATATCCTCTGTAACTTAGGTTTTTTTCTGTCCATCCACAAATTGGCACTTTAAGCTATAACAACTCCACTCCCCTAATGAGCGTCACTGCTAAATAGAATATAAATAGTCAGTAAGATGGAGAATAGTTGCTGATATGTGTATAATAAAGACCTACAATTGTGAGTTCTGGAATAATTTAACCCTTCATTTTTTTATTATGTATTTACTTGAATCTAAGACGCGCTATTTTTCCAGTGTTATTTCTGCTAAAAACCAGGAGCGGCTTTGAATCGAAGACAAAACGTTTGTCAGGCGGAGGAAATTGAGTTTTCACCCCTTTCAAAAGGAAAAATGTAACCCTCCATTCTGGCCACTTTCATTGATGACTTATCCCATTACGCAATTTATCTCCAGTATTCAGTGTATATCCTAAACATCGTTGTCTGCTAGTACTTAGGAAATTTTTTTGTATACGCTTTCTCTTTTAATCACCTAAATATCAAAGATATCGATAATAGCATCAAGAGACGAATTCATTATAACGTAAGTACAAAAAAAAGAGGCAATTTTATATTAAAAAACGGAAACAGAGCAGCAACCACTGAAAATTTGACATGGATGAAACATACATACGTCGATGGCTAAACAAAATGATTTAAGGGGTCTCAGGGGTGTTAAATTTCTCTAGAGGTCTGAAAATATAAACAATTTTCAAACAGCTATAATTCTTTTAAATTTAAATTAAATTATTCGAATCTTTTACACAATATTTATAAAAGAATGGGGCTTCAGAAAAGTATAAAATATTTAAAATATAATAATAATTTTAAAAATCATAAGCATATGAAAATTCTATCATAAATATTAAGTATTTTTTGTGTTGCGCAAGCTATTTTCTAAACTAGTAGCCTCTGATGTAAGAAATTTATATAATTATAAAATGCATCATACTCTTTAAACCCTACCTAATTTTAGTATTATATATCTTTTGTATTTCAAAAAATTTGTAAAATATTGCAATTTTTTTAAATATTTTTTAAAAATGTATTTTTTTATTTATTAAAATATGTAAGTTATTATTCTATTTATATAAAAATAGCAGCAGTGTAATAATACATTTAACTTTATAAATCAACTTATAGCTAGTAATTAAAGCTACTATTTTAGAAAATAGCATGCGCGACGTAAAACATAAGTATTTCTTATAGAAATGTTTCTTATTTTCGTATGCTTATAATTTTTAAAATTATGATTATATTTTAAATATTTTATACTTTTCTGAAGCCTCATTCCTTTATAAATAATGTGTAAAAGATTCGATAAATATTTTATACTTTTCTAAAGCCTCATTCCTTTATAAATAATGTGTAAAAGATTCGATAAATATTTTATACTTTTCTAAAGCCTCATTCCTTTATAAATAATGTGTAAAAGATTCGAATTATTTAATTTAAATTTAAAAAAATTATACCTGTTTGAAAATTGTTTATATTTTCAGACCTCTAGATAAATTTAACACCCCTGAGACCCCTTAATTTTTTCTTATAAACGTTCAAAATCTTTAATAATTCTTTTACATTCTTCTATAATATATTGTTACGTAGATCCGAGGGCTAGGGAACCCCTTAATTTTTTCTTATAAACGTTCAAAATCTTTAATAATTCTTTTACATTCTTCTATAATATATTGTTACGTAGATCCGAGGGCTAGGGGATTTTATGCAAAACAATCACAAAGAAAATAAACAGTTCTTTAAGAGCGATGCGAATTTATTATCAAAAGTCCAATCCTTTAAATACAGGATTCAGCAGCAATATTCACAGAGTAAATATCCGAAGGTCTTCACACCTTAAAAAACACTCAAACAGAACTGCCAGTGTTTAAAATACACGTATGTAAGATTATTCACAAGCAAAGCTGAGCTAATTGCTAGTCAAAACAATGTTCACTCCTCACTGGTTGAAATCAGACTCATCGGTTGCGGCTGGCACTCCGCTTTATAGGCGTGGCAGAAACTTCCAGAAATGTAAACGCTAGTGTCATTGAACGTGACACTAGTGGAGAGATCTTCTACTTTCTAGAAGATTCCAGAGGGTTCCGAACTTGCCAACATGGTCACCAATGACGCCAAATTGGCCGCCAACTTGGTCACCAAAAATGATGCCAACTTGGCTCTACCGCCAAGTTCTCATTGAATCGCCATTATAACGTAAGGGGCGGCATTGCTTGTGAATAGTACAATTTTAACACGAAATAAATATAACATAGAGTAATATAAATGCCTTAAACACCTAAATACAAATTATTTACACTATTTACACAAAATTCGTAACATAAATTGTTTATATTTTCAGACCTCTAGAGAAATTTTTAGCACCCCTGAGACCTCTTAATTTTTTCTTGTAAACGTTCAAAAATCTTTAATAATTCTTTTACATTCTTCTATAATATATTCTTTTTAACAAAAATGTTGCATAACACAAATGCATTGGATGACACGGAAGACGGCACCGTGTGTGAAAATGACGACGCCGGCACCAATTCCAAAGTCAGATATGACAATGGGAGAGACGAATCATTTTCGGAACACACTACTGACGGTTAGAGTAATCATAGGTTCATGTATGTATTTGAAAGTTTTGAATACCGGTAAAATAATTTTTAATTATTAACTTATTATTTTTCATTAAAAAGTTTTTTAAAAAATATCTTAAGCATCGGATATTGATGAACCTTTTGTGCATTTCTTTATTTTTTCTCAAAGATGTGTAGAAAATTTGGGATGCGGCTTATAATACGTAGATGGCTGCTTAGATTCGAGTAAATATGGTATTTATTTTGTCCCCTCTGCATTTTGCGTACTTTGTTCTTGCGCTTAAATTAATGAGAATGAATTATTGTAAGCATCTGTTTGTTATCCTTTCGGGTCTGATTTAATGGTTTCTCAATCCCTACCGTTTTCGAATCCTCAACGATCAGCGAGATCTTCACCTCAATCAACAGAAGGAAAAGGTACCACGACACACTTTGATTTTTGGAAATTACGAAATAAATGAAAGTTCTATAATTTAAACACATGGAATATAAAATATCAGCATATGTACGATAAGGAAGTTTTCATAATTTTCAATATTGCTATAAATTATTGAGTTGACAAAAGTGTTAGAAATAAAGGAAAAATACACTGTGCTTACAAATTATCAGACAACTTGTCTAAAAACAAAAAAAGGAATGAAAGTTAATATGATATTAGTGTTTCATTTTTTTTTGATAATTTCAAATATTTCTTTTAATTGAAATGACTAGGTGAATAGGTTCAATTTAAGAAATGTCCTGCTATTTTTTTTACTGTGGCTTCTTTCACTCTATTGTTAGAAGGAAACGTAACTTTACGACATGATATACCTAAAGATTTCTCTGTGAAATTCAAGTTGAAGTTTACATCTAACCCACGGAAATACTTTTTTTTTTTTCAAATTATTTTTTAAAGACTTAAGTAGTAGGGTGAGATGTATTATCCTATTCTGAAACTCTAGTGAGTAACACCTCTAATTTCTTATAAAGGTTCAAATGGTTTCATATGGTCATATTGTTACGAATGTTACGTAATTAATCAGTAGCAACACAGGAATTTTTCAAGGGGAGTCCGGCTGAAAGTTCTCCATTCTTGCCCTATGCTCCTTTGATTTTGTCGATTTTCAGGCAAAAAACACAGTAAAACTAATTATTGTATAAATAATTAGCATTAATTAATAAAATTAATCATTAATAGCAAATACTTAATTAAATTTTACGTATTATATACTTAGAATTTTAATCAATCAGAAAAAAAATCAAGGGTTTGGGGAGGGGGTCCGGACCCCCAGGACCCCTCCCTTGTGTGCGCCACTGTAATTAATGCTTAAAATAGAGTAAACAATTTTTGTATGTAGATGTTTAATACATTTAAATTTTACTTTCTTTTGTATTTATTTTATAATAAAAACTGTAATATTTGTAAGCACTGCTGCCACTTACATTATAATGGTGCTTCAATTGAAATTTGATAAAATATTGGCTATACAGCCAAGTTAGCATTGTTTTGGCGACCACATTTGGTGAGTTGGTGACCACTTTGGTGGGTTGGTGACCATTTTTGGAGATCTGGCTATCATATAGATGCTTCTGGAAATTACTGGAGAAAGCTATTAATATCACGATCTATGACGAAAGTGGATCTTCTGAGAAAAATTCACGCAGCCTATATATATTGGCTGTTGAATATTTGCTACCATCGAACAATTGCTTGCGAATGCATTACGAATATGTATTTTTAGACACAGATATTTGTGTCTGAGTGCTGTAAAAGGAGTGAAGACCTTCTGGGCTTTATTTTGAGAATTTTGCTGCTATATCCTGTACTTCATGGATTGTTTATCTGCAGTAAATTTCATCCCAACTCTCTTAAGGATTATTTCGCTCTTTGAGACTGATTGCATGAAATCTACGTACCCCGATCTACGTAAAAATATAATATAGCTTTATATTCTGCTGAATTCATGGCCGCGGGAGCCTAGTGGTCCAGGTATCGGATCGTGGCTGACATGTCACTTCAAGCCCAGTACCACTAAAGACCCGCCATGTAGGGGAGCGATGCACGTTAAATCTGTCGAGAGCTCAAACGTCCTCCGGTTGGTGTGGTGTGGTAGTTAGGAGAGAGGGGGTGCCGGATCAGGTGTCATCCTCGTCACTTGACCATGGTTCAGAATTACGAGGTCCATCGCCATAAGCCCTCTTGTAGCAGAATAGTGTGACGTCAATTCACTCCCTCATTCACTCACTCACTCTGCTGAATCCATGTGTCTCGAAATCGCATAATTCATCCTGACTAAAGAATTCCCAAACCATTACCTCCTTTTATTTGTTGACTGAAGCCTTCTTTCAGTTCTTTCCAATAGCTGTTTGTAGCCATCAGTTCCGTCAAATTTAAATTTCTTTTCATCATAAAATACAATTGGTTTCATCTCGTCATTCCATGATAAAGCATTTTTAGCTCATTTAAATCCTTCTCGATGATGTTTCAATGACTGTTGTGTTTCTTCCTTTCCATTAAATTAGTACAATATTTGACTTAAGACTCTACCAAATCGTGACATATGAAGTTCTTTTTTTTTCTCTCTGTCTGAAACGTATAGAAATTTCACACTAATCTAAAGAACTTTTTTGTTGATAGTAGAAACACTTGTCATTCGTCTCATATCGTCAACATCCTTTTTCTGATAAATTATTTTGTTTCGTTTGAATCATCTTCCCGAATTATGACTTTGAGAATGGCATTTTTATAACGCTTCATCACACAACCAGAATTTTTCTGTTTCACATTTACCAAGTCTCTATAAAAAAAAGCACATTTTACTCATTTCACTCTTAGATGACTCTTTATCCCGCAGAAAAGTGAAAATATATAAATCAAATAAATTTCAAATAAATCGTTAATAACACAATCAAAACCTGCACTTTTGGTTTTAAGTGATGCTTTCTATGAAATGGTAATGAATGTTTTTATTATGATTCTGAAGTGACATCTAACAGTTGGTTCAAAATTAGTGTGATCAATTTTAAAAGCATATAACTATTTATGATGAAATACTATCGTTTTACTACTGATTTTATTGGAAAAATGAAACATTTAAATTACTAATCTAACCATTTATTATTAGTGGGAGTAAATTACAGTTCTGAAATTAAGTCCTCAAACCCGGGAACAAAGTTTTTGTAGCTTTTGAAGGATGGTTGTTCAAATTCTGTAAATAATAAAGCATTTAAAAATCAAAAAAGACATTTTTCTATTGTATTACTATCTAAACTTCAAAAAAAAAGTAAAATTTGGCTCGCAATCAAAAGCTTCAGGAAAAAAATGTGAACGAAAGGAAGTCCTTAATGAAACAGAAAAAAAGAAGTTGAAAAGAGTTATCGCAGCAGAAAATTTTTTTACCTCAAAAAATTATGCCAAAGAAACTATAGATATAGCAATTGACAATTTATCGTCAAATAAAGAAAACTGACTATAAAAAAGTAAATTTTTCAGTCATTCAGCAAATGTCTGTTATGACCGTAGAAAAACGAAAAAATCGTTCAATGTTACGCAAAGGTAGATACTCTAATACTCTACTTCTAATGAACACTGTTTCATCTGCCATTCATAATTGGCAAAACGAAGATTCAATACATTCAAGCAAAAAACATCGCAAAGACGCAGCTGTTTTGAAAAATGCAAGTTGACCTTCAGGTGTTATGGAATGGACGGAAATGTCCTCTCAAGGCTTAACAAAACCATTTTTTGTTGAACCGAACTTTAAAATTGATGCTAAATACTATCAGAATAAAGTTTTGAAACACTTTATCAGAAAAAGTAAGCATCTTTACCCTCAAGGAAACTTTATTTTTCACCAAGTTCAAGTCATAGTGCAAAATCAACTATAAATAGCTGAAAAATAAAAAAAAAATTTTCTGCTACCTGATAAATGACTATCACTATCCCCTGTCTGTGTTCTTTGTGATTAATTTTTATGGGGAAACTTAAAAAAACAATTAAATAAACATAAAGTAAGAGCATTTAAAAAAATAAGAGATTAAAAAAGTAATTTAAGAGGGAGTTGGGAAAAATACCCCAAAAATGATCGAAAAAACTCTTTTAGCTTGGCCAAAACGCTTACAAAAAGTGTAGTGTGCCAGAGGAAACCACATGGAAAATTCTATGTATAAATAACTTTATTCAATAAAAATTTATGTTCCTTTGAAATTGGTCACACTATTTATGAATTAACCGGTAATAAACTAATTTTCTGAGGTCTCTTAATTTTTAACAGATATTTTATTTAATTTTTAGAAAAATTAGTTCTAACAGGTGCATCAGTTGTAGTTGGTGCAAAAAGTGCATTTTAAGATAAATTTTACATATACACTGTAAAAATTTGCATACTTCTTTTTTCCCCGAATAAAGGCATTAATTCTTTATAATTAATGCCTTGTCTTATAATTTCTTAAGCACTATATTTGAATGTAATAAAACGATCAAGTAATTATCAGCAAAAAGAGATTCAAAAACATTATTAGTGCCCCTATGAAATTGCATTTTTTATCCGTTTTTTAATGATATTTCTATAGCTATTTAAATTATTCGTTATTATTTTTTTTTGATTTTATTTAAAACAAGTTATTTATAAGTATTTTCAAAAATCGAAGGGAATACATAATTCCACAGAACTTTTCTTTTTTGATGCATTTTATTTTATCGAAACAAATAAAATCAATAATCCAATGTGAGAATCTTTTAATTTACGCTTATTACCTTGAAACTGAATTTTTATCCCAAATCTCAACAAATGAGAATGGCTTACCAGATATGAATGTGCTTAGGATATGTCCAACTGTTTTTCTGTATACTGTTGACTTAAAAAATATTTTTTGTATACCTCTGAATAATCTCGCTGAGTAAGCAGATCTAATTCTAAAAAAAGTAAAAAAATCATGTTTGGTTTCTTTCTGGTTCTCTGCACTTATTACTTTTGCTATGTAAAACATAAGGCCGAAGTTTATCCGGGAAAAAAATATTAGTTTGAATTTTTACTAATAGATGGTAACGCAATCAAATAAATAGTATGACATGAGTATCAAATTTTTATTATGAAAAACATTAATTTCATTTAGTACATTCAGATTTACTCCATGCGGAACCCTTGTTTGTCTCAATAAGTTGAAGCGTGCCACCGCATTATCAGTGTTAATACACTACATTCATGAAGGAATATGGGAAACATGGAAGGACATGTTGTCTTTCTTCTCTTTCTTCTTCTGTCTTTCATTTCCTGTCCTGTCTTTCTTCTTCACCTCATTATTCGTATGCCTCCTTTCGGGGTCATCTGAATTCCTAGAGATTGAGTAATGCCTCCATTGGTATTTCCTTTGGGCAATACAGGGGAAATAAAATACCATCCGCAGATCAACAGGCAGAAGTCCAACCTACTTGAGACAATGGTGTCCATTTTTCTATAATGGGTCTGAATCTAGGCCCTTAGTACTGTCTGATTTTGTCCCATAATGAACACAACATCATCATTCGTATGTCTTTAATATACGCGAACGTTGAAGAAACCACACAGTTAAAATTCTGAATCTGGGGCACAAAGTCTGGCTATCCACTATATCTACTTAAGTTTGCATCACGAAAACTAAGTCAGATGAGACGTTCGTCAGGAAAACTCGTCTAAATCATAGTTGTTCTTTTTTTAAAGTATCGCTGTATGAGCAGTTGGTCCATCTTACCTGAAAACAGCCACATTATCTTAAAGGGTGTCGGAAACCTCTATATATAATTCAAAAATGGCCATCTTTGATATACCTTTTCTCAAAATCCATAATAAATATATGTTTGATACTTTTATTATAGAGTGAAGTGTTTATCATTCTCATTATATTGAAATAATCTTTTGGCTAATTTTGAATTTTTAACTAATTGGTAAAATATTTTATTCGACACAATGAAATTTAACCCTACTTTCAAACAAAAAAATTGTAAGCTCATTTTAATATATATTAACTAATATTAATATATATCATACAAAAATTACATGCCTATGGACAGTAATTTCTTAGAAAAGGTACATCAAGTGTGAAAAATTCTTAAAAAGAAATTACTTTCCCATCAGAGCATTCTTGTTCTGTACTCTTACTAATGTACACATTTTTCATTATTTTATCCTTGTCTCTCCTTTAAAGACTTTATCTTTGTTAGCACCCTTTGTTTTTTATCAGCAAGAATACCTTGCTTCAAGCAACCAACATTTGTCGAGGCACAGATAACCTGTCCTTCCAGAAGTTTACTATACAGTTCATTTGTGATTGTAAGCCTAACAAAATAATTCGGTGTGCCCCTTTTTGAAAGAATAGGATCCTAGAAAAAAACTGTCATGAATCCACACGATGCCATTACATATAGGGATCATTACGGTTACTGTTACACTATATATGAGAAGTGGTGAATCCCATATGTTGCAGTTTTCTGTGCCCATTGATCCATCTAAGTAAAAATGAATCTCTTATATATTTATAAGACTTGTGTTAGTCAAACTTACATATGTATCAAGGAACGCAAAGAAAGGCCAACACGTACAGAATTATCACTCGGTTTCAGTTGATACCCGAAGTGCAATCTTATAACGATAAAATTAAGATTTTGCACATCATGCTCATTGAATATTCAATTCCCGTGATACACAGCGCGTCCACTGCCAAGGAGTTTGAGGAACTTGCAGATGATGATGATGATGTCATTATAACTTCCTCTACAACGGTCAACATAGTAGCATGTCGTCCTTTCCTGATGCAATACCTAGAAAACCCGTTTCTTTAATTTTTAATCAGGTTTTTAACAGCACTTATGTACATGGGTACAATTTTGTAAAACAAAATTTTCAACTGCCTGAAAAAATGGTGGTACCATTCTGATAATTAGATTTTCGATTAATGTAAATTTCTTACTATCCGCAGCGGCATGATCATTGCAAGCGAATGTTCTCTTACAATGAGCACAACTATATAGGTTTCGCAAAATAATTGCGGATCATATTCATTCATATGGTTTATACCACGCAGCGCTTGGGCAAAAATTAAAATTAAATAATTTTTCAAGCCTGCAATGGCTTTATGATTAACAGGACACATATTTGAAGTTTCTATTGGCTCTTTTCGGAACAATGGGCCTTTCAACACCGTTAGTTTTATTTCAGCCTCCCTGTGTATCAGAATAGTGAAAACTGGAGGTTAATTTTGAAATTGCCCATAAAGATATTGATGATTTGATTCTTAAAGAATCTGATTTTTAGAAAACAAAAGAATAACTCTGCTAGAATTATTTAACTGCATTCATTCAAACTTTTACAAAAAAAACCCATCAGTCCAGCTTGAGTTCATCAACAAGCAGAACAATAATCGCCTTAAGAAAAAATTTAACAAAGATTCGTAAAATGTGTATATTATTTTTCAACTGCCTATAGTTTTTTGGCTGGGAAATATATATTCATTTATTTATTGCCAGGAGAGACTGAGCTCTCCCAATAAGGGCCTAAAGCTTATAAACCAGTCTCTTGAGTAGACTACCACAGCAACCAGCCAAGAAAGCCAATAGGCAACAGCTCAACGAACAGAAAATACATAACTATATAAACATATGAAAAGTAAAGTACAGTAAGACCCCACTTAACGCTGTTTCGTTTAGCGCTGTTTCGGTTTAACGCTCTTTTATATGAATTGCGGGATTCCCCAAAATAGCACGCAGCGTTAGGCTTCCCGATATCCGAATCAGTTTATCTGTGTTTCTTCTTTCCAGCGGTATTATACGAAAGTATTTTTATCGTTTTAAACATTTGTTGACATTATTGTAAGTATAAATTTATATAAGATAACGATTCTTAGTAACAAATATTATGATTTTTAGTTTTTCATGACTCATAATAAAAAAAACGAAAATAAAGCAACAAGAAAAAGCATTTCACTAGAAAATAGAATGCAAGTGATTAGAAGATCAGATACTGGTGAACGTCAATCTCAAATTGGTGCTGCATTCAATTTGGCAACTTCCACAATAAGGACCATTCTTAAGAATGAAGAAAAAATACTGTCATCGGTAACTGCAACTACGACAAGCTCTGCAACTAGAATTACCCGTTCTAGAAATAATAAAATAGAGGAAATGGAAAGACGACTTTCTATATGGATTGCTGACGAAATTGAACGCAAAATACCATTAAGCCAATCTACCTTCTTTTGATAAACTGGCAGAAAATTGGAAATACAGAAGAGACTGAATGATCTGAAATCAGTAGGAAGAATTTTCAAGGGGGTCCAGGGTTGAAAGTTCACCATTCTTGTATCATGCTATTTTTGATTTTGTCAATTTCACGAACAAAACATAAAAAAACTAATTTTTGAATAAATAATTAGTATTGATTAAAAAAATTAATAACAAAAAAATTTAATTAAATTTTACGTATTATATACTTGTTTTAATCAATCGGAAAAAATCAAGAGCTTTTAGGGGTCCAGATCCCAGGACCCTTTTGTGTGCGCCACTGTCTGAAATGTAAACATAAAGACTTAGAATTTTATTTATTCTTATATGTGCATATTCGTTTATGTTTCTAAATTTTTAAGAAATAAATTTTTATTTTATTGTTATAAAAAACATAATTAATAAAGTTAAGCGTAAAATACCTGACCAATTTTCTATCCATCTTCCCCTAACCCCATTATTTACATGATGAGATAATCTCATTTAACGCTGTTTCATATTACGCTCTACTTTGAAGGAACGTATACCCCGCGTTAAGCGGGGTCTTACTATATATGTACAAATATAAACACATATGAATGCAAAAAGGAAAAAAAACCGTTCATGAATCAGGAAGCCAAACACAATAAAAGAGTGAGAAGTAGGGAACTGATATTTACAATAAAAGTAATGAAAAGCATATTTGTGCTTTTAATTTCTGTTGGATTTGCAGTATAATTTCATCACAAACATCGATAAATCAAAAACTATAAAATACCTAACATGAAAGATATTTATGGTCATTTTTTATACTTTCTATTACAAAAAGTCGAGCTAGGTATAAGCTGTAGCAGCCGAATAGTCATCGTCGTGAATTCGTGGCTGACGTTGTCCAGTCACGAATTCGAGTCCTGAAACCACTGAATACCTGGTGTGTAAGATTATTTCAACTCAAGTTTATTGACGCCACACTCACATTCGATACTTCATTTTACGTACGACGTATAATAAATCCTGCGATTTTTGCTCTAACATTGAAAAGCCACTAACCAAAAAGTATACTGACCCTTCTGGGTATCCGACTACACGTTCGGAATCATGATTTAAAACGCATAAATGTATAATTTTCATGATATTTAGTGTCATAGATTAGGCGATACATGTATAGGTGTTTTAAGGAGATATTATGACAAAAAAAATTATTTAAATACAATATTTTGGCAAAATTTAGCCTTAGAATAACCTTTTTCCCAAATGTTCTCCTTTTTGTAAAAAATGCTTCTATTTTATTAATATTTTTGCCTGTATGTAACTCAGACCTCTGTGTACAGAGCTCAGCTATGATTTTTGAAAAATTCAAAATTATTTTCAGAGTTACAACCATTGAAATAACTATCAGTGTATTTTCTTAAAATTTCTCTCTCTGTTGTCGTAAAAACATGGATAAACCGACTTCCCGAAGATATGCATTTCAAAATTCTAGTTGAGCCTCTGTACAGAGGTCTGGAGCTGAATACAGCCAAAATATTAATACAATAGAGAGGTATTTGCGGAGGTGGCCTGCAAAGACTCCATTTCCGTCGAGAACGGTGACGTTTCCAAGGTCATGTAGTTTCTCGTGTGAAAATCCCAGAGTGGACACCCGGCGCTGATGTCTAAGAAGTCAACCTCTGACCTCCATTGATCTAGCCGACAGTAAGATGCCATTGCCAGTTCCACGACAGCCGCCGGTTTCAAGTATATACCGTGCGAAAGGGACTTGGCAGACCAATAGAAGAATGGTTCCACCAAAATTTCCCAAACAAAAGTGACTACCATCACGTGTCATTTTCGTGGGGGGACGTATTCCCCCAAAAGACCCGGGAACCCAAGAACAGCCAGAGGCGACCCAAAACCAGGGTTTTTAACCCGACGGCCCCCCAATTATTACTTCACCCGCATCTGCGCCCCGGGATTCCAATAGCCTTACCAGCATCTGTTCCACCAGCATTTTTCCCAGCTCGTTTCAAAGCCCCCTTTCAACACAGGTTTTATTATTGCCGAGGAACATTCCCGCCCCGGCAATACCACCACGGCAATTTTTTAAAAAAGAAAAACATTTGGAAAAAAAGGTTTTTCTTAAATTTTTCCCAAAAATTTTGTATTTAAATAATTTTTTGTCATAATGTCCTTAAAACAATTTTATACATGTATTCTAATCTGGACACTAAAATCAAAATATTATCCATTTACACGTTTTTAAAAAAAACATTTCCCGAACGTATCGAATACCTTAACGACCATTTTGAATTGGTTTTTTGAAAATAAACGCTTGTCAGCAATAAATGCCAACACTACTATCGCGTCAGCCGTATAAAAAAAATTTCTTTTGTTTTACGTTTTCCCCAACCTTTTAATGGTTTCCCCGTACACCCGGGTTACCGAAAAGGGCCAAAACCCGGTTTCCCCGGCGAAAGGGGACTGATATTTTTTTTTAACTTTGATTTGCGATATTTTTTTTCTTATAGTGAAAATTTTTATGTAGTGCAGTGTTTCGAAATTGGGGCGCCCCCCGTGGGTGCGATAAACCTACAAAGGGGGGATATCGAAAATAAAAAATTAAAAAAAATTTTTTACTGAATGAAATAAAAAAAGTCTTTTTGTCATAATAAAAATACAATTTAACCCGGTATAAAATTTTCATCTGCGATATTAGTCATCAAAAAAAAAAAGCTTCTACCAAAACCTCATTTTATTTTTTATACTATAACCAAAAAAAAAACATTTGATTTGATTTCCGTAATCCCCTAAGGAGATTTTTTTATTTTTCTTTTCAAAAATCACTACTCTTTTTTAGAGAAAAAAAAAACCCAGACCCTAATCAAAAATTTAGAAAGATAAAAATGCATCACTGTTATATTATTGAAAAGTACATTTGCTGGGCAGCAGAATGTATTTGCGCGGTTTGACCTTCAAATTTTTTGTACGGTTAGTTCGTCCCGTTTATGTATGTTTTTTTATTTCGAAGTTGAAAAACCATTTTTGCTGCGTTTTTTTTCCTTGTAAAATATTTTTTTGATTTTTGGAAAAACACAGAGAGCACTTTTAAGGATTACTTGGGGAAAATTTATTTTATATATTCAAAACATATAAAGATAATGAAAACGTTTTACATAATTTTTTTAGAACATTCATATTGTATTAAATACACTTTTAATCCGGGAGCGGTCACGCCGTGCCCAGAGTGCACGAAATCGGTAATTCTGGCAAAACTGTTTATCTGGCCCTGATACTATCCTCCTGTTTGACAGTCTTATAACGTGAACTAAAATATATTTGTCACATATCTCCCTCTTTTTTTGGGAGTGACAAACGTTTTTTTACAATTTTAAGGTATTTGTTTTGACTGAGTTCCCGGTGCGATCACTTTTTTACCAAAATATTTTCTGTGTTCATGCTACATCCACCATATGAATAACATAGTGATTTTGATTGCCTTGTTGTACGACTTATTGTGATTTGGTAAATGAGCATGATGAGCAGGTAAATGTTTGGTAAATGATCAGAATATATATATATATATATATATATATATATATATATATATATATATATATATATATAATATATATATATATATATATATATATATATATATTAAAGAAATGGGCATCTTTGATCTCTATTGAAAGCTATTGAAAGAAGTTAAAACTGATAAAAAAAGGGATGAACCTGCTAAAATAATGCATATTAAAGTAAATTTAGAAAAGCGATTAACATGAAACGAAAGAAAATTTTTCAAATGCTACTAAATGAACTCCATCAACTAAAATATGAAGCCATAAGTATCAGAAGACACACTTTGCTTTGTCAAAAACACAAAAGCAAGCAAAAGTTCAACATGCTATTTGTCGAACATCAAAGGACAGTAAAATTATAATAACTTGAACAAAATATGACAGTTTTGCCTGCAAATAACATTCCTGTAATGTTAGCGAAAAGTGTCTGGGATTTGTGTCTTTTTTAAGGTCACGCACATTTGAAACATTTTAGTTCAGTTTTGGATTTTTTCCTAAAATTATCAAAGAAAAATTGAAAAGTCCTTGAAAGTAGGTAAGTATATTTTCTCTTAATTAAATTATTCATTGCAATTACGATTTTTATTGAGTACTATAAAAATAATTATAAAAAAAAATGATTGGGGTGGCTCAGTAACCCCACTCGACCATTACTATCGAGTGCGCGCCTGCTCCAGGGTTAAAACATGTTGAAGTCTTTTCGCTTTAAATATTAAAAATAATACAATTATATTTCATCTGAATGTTATATATTATTGTTCATTATTCAACATCAATTCTAAATGCTAATTCTGTGATGCTTAAAATTACAGTTCGCTTAAAAATAATTATAATTTGAGCAATCATTTGAAAAAAATCATTTTACATTTTTGTAAACATTGTCGCGCACTTGGTTTTACTCTCCTTACAATTAGGCGATTATATCAATAATGTTTTATTTTCTTATAAATGAACTCGTGCAAAGAGCGGGTACTTCAGCCGGTATACTTTTAATGTATCCGTGTGTGTGTGTGCTGCACAAGAGTATTTTATATAACTAATTAATTAATACAAAAATAAGAACAAGTTTAATAAGTATTAGCGACTTCCATGGGCTTGTCTTGCAGAACAAAGTTTTTCAATGATTATGATAAGAAATTGACCCTCTGAGTTCTTTTTCTGTATTTAACTGATATCTATATTTGGTCTTCTAAGCAGCCACCGCATTTTGCAATATGTTCCAATTTAACAATTAGAGAAAGGAAAAATAACATTATAATTATCCTATTACTTAATTTTTTTTGCTTAAAAGTAAACATATACAAAATTTAATACTTATGTTATTAATTTGTACGGTTTTATATAAAGATTGTATCTTTAGAGCTTCAAAGTGCATTATTATTGCATTCGGTACATTATTAATGTATAAGGGGGGGGCGATAAAAATTGTGATTGAAAAGGGGGCCGCCAGTATCGAAAGTTTGAGAAGCACTGTGCTAGTGTTTTGGAGATGCAGTTGGTCCATGGTATTAAGATGCTTGAATTTTCTTTATGGTGAAGACGGGAATTTTTCATGGATGGCAGGAATTTAGATTCTTGAAAATATTCCATAAGAACAGGGATTGGCAGACAATATGCAATTTTTTGCTTGAAGAGAAACGAAAATGGAAAGACAATCCAAAAAACCAAAATTATCTCTTTTTCCATTGCAATGTAAGACTGAGTATTGCACCGTGCTTCAAATTGTGCATTGTCCGGGATGAGTGGATACGATTGAACGTGAATTTGATACACACACCACGTGATCGAAACCGATTCAGATCTTAGTGGGTGACGGGAATGATCATTTCCCAACATTCGGGCCACCAATCCGGAATAATGGTTAGTGACGCTGACGGCGGATCCGTAGGGGCTGGGTTCGAATCTCGGGTAGGGCATGGGTGTTTGTGTCGTAATGCTTCTCTTCTTTGTGATATGTGCTTCATGATAACTTCTAAGTGAGGCCCCGTTTTGATACTTTGTGGAGCACGGGGTTATAAATGTTCTCCAAAAAAATCCATTTGTGGCAGCATTAACTGAGAAGGAAAAGACCTATTGTTACTTCCAACAGATGCAAGAGCCCATGCATCCCATAGAACCATAGATCACATTTACAGAACCTTCACTCTTGACGGAGTTGTTAGCAGAGGTCAGTCTGATCTCGAGCCAGCTGGCCACCCTGGTCTACTGATCTATCAGTGTGCGATTACTTGTTGTGGAGAGCCCTCAAGTCAAAGGTGTATCACAACAGCTCTCATACTCTATTACCTATAACCCTCAACCTTCATCATAACTCCTATTTTTCGTAGATGTTAGGCTGTTTTATTGTCATTAGCTGTTTGTAACTTGCGAGAGAAGGGTCGCTGAAGACTCTTCCTGAAGTCCTGGAGAAGGAAGTCACATTTATCTTGTTTGACTTTTTGAGTGATAGGTTTAGAAGGTTGTTTTTTATTTGTTCTGCAATTGATATATATATATATCTCCAGTAGACTTAAGTGTCGCTTGGAGCGTTTTCGGATAACATTGTGGGCAATCTTGTTGAAAGGAGAGTCTGGTTGACGCGTACGCCTTAATTGCTTACATCACTAGATTTCTTGTGAATGTCTAGGTTAAACTCTCCATGGAATGCATAATTAACCAGTAGTGTGTTAAGTTGTGCTATCTTCTTGTGTTCAACTCCTGGAACACCACTTCAGTGAAAAGCTGTTGATGAATGGATCCCCCCTAGTGACCTAGAGGGAAGAGTGATTTAAACTGCCCACCATCGTTCCGGAGACCCCACTATGCTTCCGTTAAGCAACTGGGGCAAAAAGCAATCCCTATTTAGGCCAATCAATAGGTACTTATTGTCCTTTTCTATATGCTATTTGCAGGAGAAGGGATCACTGTATCTTTTTTGTAGCTGGAAATCTTACGCAACATTGGCAACACAGTAAAGCATAGAATATCTATACAGTAAAATGAGAGTAGTGATAAGTAACTTATTGCGAGGATTTTGTTCTGGAAGATAAGCTTTTGTTCAAGTTTAAAATGATTCAAAGTAATAAGATGTATCAGGTTTTACATGACGAATGTTACATGTTGAAGATTCTTACATCAAGCACACACACGCCTAACAGTAGAAAAGAAGTAAGCTTTTATTCAATCCAAATCGTTACGCAGCGCCATCTGTAAGAAAGAATTAGAATCAAGGGATGATATTTAAATAAATTAGCGATTCATAAGAAGTTTTTCCCGCGCTGATTATTGAAATATTCTATCAGTTTTAATGTTTACACATTTTACGGTTTAAAGGCATTGCGATCTTCGTGTACCAACTTACTTTTTATAGCAGTGATTTTAGAGAAGCAACGTAATCGTCATTCCATGGTTGATTTTTTGACATGGTGAAAGTGATAAAATCATACAAAGAAAATTATTTATTCTTAATGGTCCATTTCCTATAACAAAATCATGTTAATGTCAAGTAATTCTTCCTGCTCATTATTTTTAATGAGATTCTTTGCCTAATCCAGAGGTTGCAGGTGTAGTTTGGGACACCGAATAATCAGACATTTTATAAAAATAATATTTTTTAATTCAGACTAATCAATTTATGATAGAATTAAAGTTTATAAACCGTGGAATCAATCTAAATTAATTTCTTAAGCTTATAAAACAATCAATTAAAAACACTTATCTGCTTTTGATCCGATGGTATAGAGCACTTGTCGGATCTCTCCTAGATTACTTTAGAGCACTTCAAAACTTCTTGTGTCTTACTTCCACGTTTTCAAAAGACTATTATTTCAACTCACTTGAATGATTGTGCAAGGACTAACTCTAACAAACCCATTACCAGGGTTTAAATAGCACTCAAATTAGCATAAAATCAAATTCACTCTACGGAAGGTGGTTTTAAACTCAAACCACAGCTAAGAAGCATTTCCTCAAGAGGATTAATATAAGGACCGCGGATACAATCCATCACAACTTGACATCCTTTAAAATGTTTGCACAAAGTGTTAAGTGTCTAAAAATACAGCATCAAAATTACTTCAAGGCAGATCTTTTAAATTATTCTAAATCAGAATATCGTTAAAGCCACTCTTGTGTTTGGAAACAAATTGACACCGAAATCTAAAATTGTTGGATGAAACATGAGAGAAAGCCAATAACCTATTCTTTTTTAATTAAATTTTCATTTATTTTTAACTATGCTCTGAAAGCTGATTTTCTATAATCATTAAAAATACATCCTTAAATATTAAAAAAGAAGCAATTGCCAATTTTCCAATTATCAATACATTAATAATTCAATATCTAATGCAATTTGTTTTAAATAGGGAAATAGAACAAGTAGCAAAAAACAGAATAGAAAAGTTTTACTCGCGCTTACTTTTTTGTAGTTCACATTTACGTGAATTTTCTTACTATTATATATTACATCTGAGATAATTATGCTTAACCCGCGGTCACTCGCGCCTGGTTTTGCTACCGTCGTTACTGCGGGTGTAGAGAACACCCAAACTTTAACAGTGATTTAATTATGAAAATAAAATTAAGTCATTATGATACATATTTAAAAAGTACAAGATGTTGTTTGTATTATACAAATAAAGTTATTAAATTTATTCCATACAATTGAGACTAACATTAATTTAACAGAACATACAAGATTTTCATTTTAAAACACATAATTTTATATTTTTTCATAAAACAGTATAAAACGTATATACCAGTAATAAATATACTTTATAATTAATGAGATAATGATAGCAGAAAGTATATAGAAAAATAATATTTTAATCATTTTCCAAACATTCAGACCAGACTGTATACAAATGCTCAACTTCTCGCGGGAGTTCTCAGCGCCCCCAGATAAACTTTTAAAGGTCATTACATTCCAATCGTTCGAGAAAGAGGGATTGTATCAGGCCTGAAGGTTCAATAACCTAAAATGTGCAGCTACAGAAAAATCGTGGTTCTGCTATTCTTTTAGAATCCTGGAGGATTTTCTTGTTGGGTGTAAGAACACCTCGCGCGAGTGATCGCGGGTTAAACGAGTGTTTATCATTTCTCTCTCTGACTATGAAGGGTTTGTACTTCAATTTCATGTACGAGAGTTACTGCTTTAATTTTAATCATGAACTTTAAAAATATAGCTGCTCAGAAAGAAAATGTATTTCATGTTCATCACAATTAGCATGAAATACTTCAATTGAATTTTTTTCTATTAATTACATTACTGAAATATTCGTAGACTTGGTCTCATTTACGCTTACGCTGTTACTTTCCATTTTTAAAGAAATACATAATTATTAAAGAATCCTCTGATTATAATTTAATGCATTCATTTTTGAATCTTAAGTTTCTCGCCCCAGAAATTCCTTTTTACATTCCCATTTTTGCACGCACTCCATGATAAGAACACTTGCATTTGAAAAAGTTTAGGGCAGAACATACTGGAGCTAGAAACTGGTGCCTGAAACGTCCACAAATCAACTAACACAAACGTATAGCTGTCATTTACCTAAAGTTCCACGGCAAACGATAAAATTACAATGGTTTTCACTGAATGATCGGCTTCCTGATAAACTGCTAAAGACGTTGACTTAGTTTCAACCAACGTTTACTTAGTTTCTCATGGGAAAGTATCCAGGACAATTCCGACACACAAATTCTGGGGCAAGTCAACCTTTGACCTTACTTTGATCAAACTGGAAAAGTCCGCATGCCAATCTTTGCCTTCAAAGTCCATCCCATGCGAGCTGACGAAGAATCAATGGCCGGATAGTAATCTCGGCTAATTCCAACAGAAATCCTTCCGTATCACGTGCCTTCTTTTGAAGTCGTGACATAATCCGCCTTTAAAAAGACACAAAAAGTAGAAATCACAGACCGTCTCTGAGACCAGACCAGACTCCCCAGAATACCACCTAGAACTCGAATTTATATAAAACCAGCATTGCATCATATCATCTCGAATTCCTCAACGTAGCCTTCACGTCTGTGAATATCATTGTTATAAAATTTGCAAGTCACGACATCAGCAAACCAGACAAGATGATTTCTTACCAATTTCTACGATTCCTAATTTTATGACTGCCAACCAATTTGAAATTCAGCCTTTGTAACCAATTCAATGTTTTTTGGAAAAAATTAAAGCAAAATATATAAATTATTTTAAGTTCAAAAAGCTGTCTTTACAAAAGTATTGCATTTACGGTTTGATATCAGTTGAAGTCCCCGGGCTCAGAAAAAAACTTTGGGCACTTAAAAAAGAGAGAAAGGAATCCAAAAAATACAAGTATGAATCATATTTTTAAATATATTATAATATTTTAATAGGTCATGGTGTACCAAATTAAACTATTACATATTTTATACCAGTCAAAATTTTAATAGAGAAAAAAGTACAATTTTTGAGTTTTTTCGAAGCCTCAGATGCGCGTGTCGTGTACTCCAACCATTAAAGCCACGCATTTATTCGTACCAAAAATTTCTTCACGTAAATAATTTTCTCTAATATTAAGCAATGTTTAAGCTTTCAGGGAAGGCAATATAACTATGGTAACTAACTAATTCTGCTCTTTTATTCATCTAAAATATTTTGCAATTATCACAAAGGCAAACAATTTTACTTTTTTTTTCATACACTTAATGCAGTGCTTCTCAAACTTTCAATAGCTGTGACCCCCAATATTCAATCATAATTTTCATCGCGCCCCCTTCATACAATAACAAAATATTGAATTCAATAATATGAGTACTATAATTTGACGCAAAGCTACACTACGAGATTAACATCTTAAGTCCCACCGGCGTATATAAACGTCTTTCTTAGCCCAAACATCAATTGGTCTGGACGTATATATATGTCTTTTCGAAATGCGACCTTTTCTATGCAATGCTATGCATAAAATTATTCCGAAGGCTTTATAACGCAACAAAAGGACATTGACAGTGTTTGCAAAGGATTTACTTATTTCAGAGGATTTGATTATTCATTACGTTTTTCCTCCTTCACTTCAGTACATTTTATACGCGCATTTAAGGAAATGGTGGTACTGGAGGGCAAATCATTACTTTTAATCGGCAGATAAGAGTTAATTGTTGTGTATAATTTTATATATGACAAACCCATGGGGTCACTGATAATTATTAAACTTGTTCTTAACTTAGTATTGTTAAATTAATTATCAAAGACATTGTGCAGTACTAATCCATTTATAAGTGTATTATCACACAGTGTAAATGCGTATTTTATTTTTTATTACGTCAAATGTGTATTTTGTTGGTTTACTTTCAGTAAATTAATAATTTTTTAAATTATCTTTTGTTTTTCACTTTTCAATATGATCGCGCCCCCCTTGTAGAGTTATCACGGCCCCCTAAGTGGGGCGCGCACCACAGTTTGAGAAACGCTGACTTAATGGATGAAGATCATGTTCTAAACAATGTCCAAAACTTTTTAGCTGCAAAATTTATTAAAATATCTTACTGTGCGTAATATATCATAAATAATATAGTTTGTTGATAATAATTTTGTACAAACAATCCAAGAATTAATTTTTTAAGGCTCTTTAAATTGCACCTTAGTTTTGATTGGTGATACACATCTAAGAAAATATATTATTACTTTTTTTATGGTATATCTATATAAATAAGAATACAATTTCTAAGGATTCCAAGAATTATCCTGAAGAAAATAAATAATTATCGTGATTACTTAGTGTGCATTGGGAATTATTGTATGTTTGGTTATGGTTCAAACTAGTTACTCCGAATTGCTCTTGATTAACTGACAATGGAGGATAACAAAATTTAGATACGTATTTGACTGTTTTTTTATTTTGAGAAAGAAAGGGATAAATAAATTAAAAATAAAAGATCTTAAAATCTTCCATACCTTGAAAATTTTCATACACTGGTGGCAAGACTTAAGCAAGAGGTTGTTGTTTTTTACATAACTCCTCGAAAAGTCATCTAAGAGACATGGAATTCAGAAATGAGAGACAACATTTTGTACCGATAGCAAAATACATTACATGGTAATATGAAATCAAACAAAAAAAAAGGCTTTACTGAACTCATCGTATCGTTACACATGATTGTCTGTCAAAGAAGAAGTACAACAAGCAAATGTTCTTTTGTATGGGATATGCCCTCTCCTTACTGCAATGTTTGCTTCCATGCTCAGCACCAGATTGTACAACAGTTCTTGAAGTAAGAGCACCTGTTCCTCAAACAGCATCTGTTTCCGTGGTTGGGTGTTCCCCAGAGGATGTAATCGGGCCGTAAGACGTCTCTCCAAGACATTCATACATGTTTTATGGGATTTAAATCAGAGGAGAACGCTGGTCACAATCCATTCAAGTGGTATCTTCCTTTTCCTAAAGTTATTGAACATCAGCAATACGGTGTGGCTGTGCATTGCCATCTATAAAAACGAAGTGTTGTCCAATAGCACCTCAGAGCAGACGCAGATGGGAAAGAATCACTTCTTTTCAATAGTGATCCCCGGTTACAGACCCTCTGTCGAAAACGTTGATGTCAGTCCATGCGTTCCGCGTACTGCCTCTCAAAACGACAACTTTAGGATCACCATAACGGATTCTTTTCGCGGTATTACTGGAATGAAACCATGTCTCGAATTCTCTTCAAATCAACTGGTGTTGAGAATCGTTTGTGAAAGGAAATCACTCTCATCCGTACAGAGGACACGACTTCATGAATGAGATATCCAGTTTTGTGTCCTCCCTCTACCCACCAAAATGCTTTAACTGGTGAATGGCCATTGAAAAAGGACAATATTCAATAGAGATGCAGTTTTCAAGCATCAAAATGTGAGAATGGAAACAAAATTGTTAAAAATATCCTGGGCCACAAGTAAACTTTTATGGGTACTTACATTTGTTAAGTTTTCCTTTGCGCCTCAATGTTTTTTACGGATTTGCTGAACCCTATGGCCTAGTCTTGCTGGTTTCTGTTCTTCTTGGGTTGCAGGAATGATTTATCCCGGTTTTAAAAACCACTGCCGGGGGAATTTGTTTTTTCAAAGCATAGGGTTGGCAAACCTCCCCAACATTTTTCAAACATTCTGTAACCTTTTTGGTTTGAAGGCTTTCCAAGCGTGCGAAACTATACTTTTGTCGATTCTGAACTCTTCTGCAACACTGGTCAAAGTACGGTCCTCCTCCAGATTTCCGATCATTCTTCCACTGATATTTTTGATTATTCTTTTTGCTCGTTCATTTTCTTTCAATATTTTGACAAATATTTGGCTATATTTAAACAAAATTGACTCTTGTGCCATAAACCCATACTCACATATTTTATATTAAATTTATTTACAAATAAGTTGCCCTTCCCTTCCCCCAAAAAAATGTTTAGATTTTTACCACCTTTAAGTTATTTTTATTAGAGTACTATTCATACAACATTCCACACACAATGGAAAATAATTAGCTTGTAAAATTACATTAGTCAGAAATTCTTTTCTTTCTGATTCCGTAATGCTGCCACGGTAGCATAGTCGTCATGCATGTAAACTCAAGCTCGGTGTTGTTTTTGGCGAGACTTTTAAAGATTCTAGAATAAATCTCCAATCTTTAAAAGAAAAGATTATTGGATTACAAGAGCGGTTTTTTCAAAATGTTTTTTAAAGAGTTTATTTTGTTTAATTGATAAGTCACCAATGCCAACTTGTATATTCAATTAGCTTCAACGGTTAAAATTACCATTTCAATGCAAAAGCAAAATTCCTTGGAAAATTTTAATGTAAAATATTTTATAAGATTTTCTACGACTCATTTTCCTTTTTAATTATTTATTTTAAATTATGGAACCACGTTTATAATCGATATATCGAATAGTTCGTTTCTATCGATAGTCATCAGACAGGATAGAAAGTTTGCTATCAGTAATCGCATATGTTCTTCTGTGTGGTGGCTATATAAAGGGGATCCATCTTCCAATGGTCGGCTCATTCTAAGCCCAAATTCCAGCTAACTCATTATGGCTTCCTCTAGCGTGGTAAAATTGACATTTTTATTTATTATTTTGCAAATCTCAAAGTAAAACGTATTATTTTGTCATATTTTCATTTCAAACTTGTGGAAACCTCAAGAGTTTTCTGTTGTAATCTATTGAGGAAAAAAATATGTGTAATATGTTGGCCGCCAGCATACCAGCAACCGATGTACGGAACTTAATTTTTCTGTTTCCTTTCTTAATGCTGGTAGAGATTCTTTGACCTGTTTTGGGTACTTTTTGATCTGGAACTATATATTCATTTAAATTATTAAAACTTTTTGAAATTTTATCTTCCTAAAAGGCAAGTATCGCAACCTAATATAGTTCGAGATATCCCACCTTTATCCAAATATCAGACTTTGGTTTTTACCTGCTTAAAAATTAAGTCTAGAAATTAATTTGTAATTTAAGTACATTGCCGAGTATGAATTTTAATGTTATTGCTGTAGTGAATAAAAAAAATCGAAGTTTATTATTATTTTTCATGTTGTATTTTTGCTGATAGTCACAATATTGATACGTTTCTTATGCAAGTCAGCTAGCAATTGTAATTTATCGGTTAAAAATTGTTCATTTTGAGGGGAAAAAATCTTTTTCTCACCCTCCTGTGTAAATTCATTTAAAGGCCTTTGAGTATGTGCTTATCTCCTTGAAATTAAAATTTTTTAAAAGAGTAAATTCATACACATAACTTCCTAATTTATCAATTCACTAATGTCAAAATTGGAAAAAGATGTATATTCATATAATATTCTTACATGTGGGGAAAAAACAGCTTTATAGATTTAAGAAAATGGTACTTGGATTATAGATTTCATTTTGTTCTATTGTTTAATAATGGATATTGATAAGACATAATATGGTATTTTTTTAACATGTATTTCTATTTAGTTTCCTTTGTATATCAGGCTTCCATTCTATCTAACTATATATTCTATTATTTCCAGCAGGTGAATTATCATATTACTTATTTCTTAGGTTTGATTTATTTTTTATCTATTAGTGAACCATTTTCATCTTTTTCCTTTAAAAGCTGAAATAATAGCATACATAGAGGTGGAGTTTAAGAGTTCAAACTTCTCTTGCACGTACATAGACCAGCACATTTTTAATTTTTAGCATAAAAATTGTCTCGTAGAGGCTTTGATCTTTCTTTTTAATAATGTAACCCATCTCGTGAAAGTAGTCAGTATAGGCTAAGGATTTAAAATATAAGAAACATACAAGATAGTAAAGTATATTTTTGAATTCATTATTATTCATCATTAATTGTCTGAACCTTTTAAAAATTCATATTAGTATTTTCATATTAACTGCATGCTATTGGCATGTTATCCTTAGAATGGTATCGAAATGTTTTTCATCTATAGACACTTCTCTTCTACATAAAGTAGGTTAGCAAAATTTCAAGTATTCGGTAATTGTTTAGTCAGTACAAAATATGTGAAAGTTTTAAAGTTTGGGTTAAATTTCTCCATGCCTTAAAATAATTTTTTTAAAAAAAACATACAAGAAGTTGGATTTTTAGAAAGCAAAATTAAAACTCTACATCGCTTACATAATTTAAAATAACTTGTATTAAGTTTTACATGCGGATCAAGCTACAATAAGAAAAACTGAAGGTTCTATTAAAATGAGTTTTATTTTTCTTTGAAATAATGACTGCATTATGTACATCTTGATTTGTTCTTAAATGTAGTTTGTTAAAGTATGAAATCACAGTTCAAAAAAGAAATTGTGAAGAAAATGAGTTAATAGATATATTTATATTGTGTCCACAGGTATTTGTGTGGAGGCCTTTTGGCACTCTTGTGCTCATTCTAAGCTGGTAGAATCATAACAGAATTTTATTTTAAATAATCTGTAAGATTATTAAACTACAACAATTTTAAATGGTTT